>JABBOT010000010.1:8771354-9076532 GCA_016165875.1 Acanthopleura granulata
GTGATAGAATTTTGTGCCTCCAACACGACAGATAACGAATTTGTATTGCATACATTTCCATATGCAACACTTCATGCTTATAGATTTGTGAAACCTTATACATCACTACTTTCAATATGTCATGGAAGCCATGTGGTAAATTTGTATCAACAGAGTAAAGACCAAATATATCTCTGTTTATATATATTTCTCTGAAGATGTCAAAAGGGATTATGTCTCTTGTCGACATTGATGTGGTTTTAAAGATCTTATAATGTGTTGTCCAATACACTGGTGCCACGACATAACGTTCCAAGAACTGAGCACTGGGCAGCGCTGTGGCTGGGCGTGAGTGTCTTGTAACCAAAGCAACCTTCTAGTGATTACATTGGCAATGGTCAGACAGAACTTCTCAATACATCACACAGCAGAGAGCTAGACTTTGGAAAGAGAAATCTAACACCAAATCCTCCTTTAAATCCCAGTCAGTGACGTAGACATTTTTAAATGGAATTTGTGAAGATAGTACATCACTTGAACACCCATTAGGTCACTTGAACACCTGGTACAAGTCCCTAGAACACCTGGGATGATATAAACTCCACAGCTAAACTGGTGGATTTGTATAATGAATGGCTCGCGGGCAAACAACTATGTCAATGTGTAAATTAACATATCAATGACATAACAAAGCTGTATCGTCTATGTACAATAGTACTCTTTATTCCACAAACAGGCAAATATTACCTTAATGATTTAACAGTTTGAACAGTATGTTTTTAACCACGTGGAACAAGCCCTGCATGTCAAATTGTGCATAAAATTTCTGCAGTTTTCTAGCCACATACAAAACACCCCTTTACCTCCACATTTACCACTCCCACGTATGACATTTCCATGCAGAGGTTGTCCCGTGTTCTTCCTTCATTATAATCATACAATATAAAGCTTTCAATTTCACAGAATAATACAGTAGATATTTCCCTCTCCAAATCCTTATTTTTGTCAGGATACGTTGAGTGGTGGTATTAACATGCATTAAAGACAAAATATTTCATATGTTGTTTTGGGAAAAATCTCTACCAGAACGATCTTAGCCCACATCAATTTGTCACACATGATAAGTCACCCATTAATTCATTTATTTCACTGATACATGATTCTCACGAATATTTCACTTGCATCAGGGTCTTTGGTTTATTGTAAAAGGTAATCAAGTAGAGTTTGGAGAACACCAACATTAACATGTCCTGTCAAATCCAGCATGCAAACACATCAGCTATCACCATACCATTATGTCACGATTTCTAGTCCACTGGTATGTTGAGGTCAATACTTACAGCATTACTCCTATCATACTTACACACCTCTCTCACCACCCCCAGGCCAACAGGTGGGTGATATGAAGGCCTGAGACAACACACACACTAAGTCTGCCATCCAATATGGCGGCCACGCTTGCAACACCTTCCACTTTGTTTTCTTCATTTGTTGAATTCATGAAAAAAAAGCCAAAACTTTACAACTACTTTGGGCTCCAGCAAAATCCAGCTTTATACAAGAAGCAAAATAATGCTATGTACAATAACAAAGAAAACTGTTAACAAGTACATGAAGGATGAATAAACAATATTGATACATGTAGCTTCAAATAGTAAATAACAAATTACAAGTAAATGGTGATAACCACTTGCTGTACATTCACAGATTCACAGCTGTGACATGATTTTATATATCAAACATGATACACATGAAACATAACCCTTGACTTAATACCTTAACTGCTGAAGGTTAAAGCCATCAAAGAAAAGACATAAGACACTGAACGATATCAAGTAAATACAGCTTATATATGATGACACATTATACAGGTTTGGACATCTCTGTATCAACTTGGACACATGAAGGCATCTGCTGCACAATGATCAACTTTAAAACTGGCCATTATGCCAAATACATTACCATTTGTGAAACAGAAGAAAGAACATATTTCAGAATCGCTTCTCTGAATAATGCTCAAGCCTAGATTGGCATCTCCTACAACAAAAAGAGAAAAACATGTTAAGCCATGTACAATGAAAGTTTGGCCCAAACCACTTATTTTACTGCCTAACTTCTGACCCATCCCTCATCTATGAGTACAGAATAATAGTGCAACGTTAATCCTTTTGACTTTTTCTTTCTCTCACTTTTTTAGATTTGGTTATTTTTTCAATGACTATTTTGACACTTACTGAGTGCCACAAACACACAAAGTTGGGAATTCTAAGAAGTAATTCTGTGTTCATAGAGTCCCTCCCCCATATTATCTAGCAAGCCATGCATGTTTTGGCTTGTACTTGAAGCAATTAAAGAGGGGAAATACATGACAAAAAGATGACACAGACCATTTTAGTAGTTATACTACACCATTGTATCCTGAAGTTCAAGGTGATAAATATCAGCGAGATGTTTCTCCATCACTGAAAATGTAGAGTGGAAATTGTTTAGATAACATCACTCACCAAAATAACAACACAAACAACATGGACCTCTCAGAATGACCAAAAAGGAGTTTACTTTGTGAAAATATGGACTGCTCACAATTCCAGTAACCATGCATACACCTTTCCCAATTTTGAATGAGTGAAGCTCATTTTTGGTCAAATCTGTAACAAAGGTGTATTCATTTATAACTAATTAAACTCTGTTAATAGTTTGTAAGTTATAACTGAAGCCTTGCTTTGACTTGAAATTAAGTAAAAGCATATTCTTTATCTGCACATGAAATGCTATGTTGTCATTAACTGGAACAACCACTGCAGTCAAAGAGTGATCACAAATACGTTTCTTGATACCGACCAAATATTTCTGTGACTTCCCTTGGAAGGGTAAAGGCATGGAATCACATCACAAATGACATCTCTTTCTGCTTTTCATCAAGGGCACAATGCCTTTTTACTGCACTCAGCACAAAATTCAAATGACACTGAGCCATTTGAAACATGTAGACATACTCCTGCATTTATGCGATTTTCTGACAAACACCCATCATCTGGACCTGCATTTTCCACACAGTCTGCTTCACTTCTTCCCAAATCGCTGTTGTCAAGAACTCCTCTTGGTTCTGCAGCATACCCATGGTCCAGATTTGCCTTCTTCACCTTGTCAAACCCATCTGTAGCCTTTTCGCAGGATTGATTGCATTTTCTTTTACACGGCTCTTGTTTCACCATTCCTGTCACAGTTGCTGTAGGCTTCTTTGGTGGTATTTCTTGCACACCCTGATTCTGAATTAGAGAGCTCTGAAATCTCACACCAGGTGTATTTTGAATATTTTGAAGAAGTCTGGCTAACACGCTCTGATTTGCCAACACACTTTTCAAATATAATACTTCTTGATTTAATTCAGAAATCTGAGATTTCATGCATTTTGTTTCATTTTTCAAATCTACATTTTCTGCTCGCAATTTTCTCACAGTATTTTCTAGTGTTCCTACATACTGTTTTTTACGCTGGCGTGTTTCCCGAGCTGCTACAGCATTTTTGGACATACACAGGCCTTGTCCGTAACTCTCAGTTTCTACAGAGCTGAAGTTCTTGGAATTCTCCAATTTCGGCTTAGGAATGAGCTTTAAACATGGCGGCACAAATTCCGTCTTCTGACCTGTAAGATACTGAATCAGTTCATCTTCTTCGTCAGACGCCTCGTTCAGCAGTATACCTTTTGGATCGGTCTCTGTTCCGCGATTTTCACCAAAACTTGGTGTTTTTTGTTTTAGATCTGCTAACACCAACCTTGGTTTCAACATATCTTCTTGCTTGAATGTAAAGCTCTCTTCTTTGTCGGCCTTAAAAAGTTCCAAATGTTGTTGTTGCAGCAGATCACACTCGTCAAAGAGCGAAATTCCAACTGGTGATGAAGATTCCGCGCTGTCCAAATAAGAGAATAAATCGTTTGACAACATTTCTAAACAATCCAACAGAATAATTCAGAGGAAAAAGTCAACAGATCGTGCACACGTTACCTAAATCACTAGTCTTTATCCTTGCGAAATCTTCGCAACTTGTGGAGAAACGTACTGGAAACGTTAACGGAAATGATAGGCGGCGCCTTTGCTGGTCATGTGACTTTTAACAAATGGCAAACGTAATTCACAGTCGGAAATGTAATATGTAGTAATTATACGAGCTGTAAAAATGACATGGTAAAAAAAGAAGAAAAAAAAAATGGGAAGAGAGAAAAGAATTTTTTTTTTCGAAGTCGAGGCCCCGAATTGGAAGTCTAGCCTTCATTCTTTATCTTAATCTTCTCTGAAGATTTTTATAGCAGGCCCTACATTATTCGGAAGCCGTTTAGGTACTTTAGCCGTTGCAGAGTTTAAAAGAAGCCAGCTACAGTTTTTGACAGTCAATGTCTCTTGAAATTAAACTTACTTATTGCTGTCTCGTTGATAATGAGAAATATATGCATTGCCCGGCAAAAACGAGTTGCTCTAAACCGTGTACTGGTTCGTTCCTTTAGTACGTTGCTCGTAACGCAATGGGAGAGTTGAGAACAGAGTGTTTTAAGTAGCTTGGAAATGACTTTGTGTAGGCGATTACATCTGAAATCAAACAAAGCTATTTCTCTTATGGTAAAGCCCTCTTCAGATATTTATTTATCATTTAGAGACGCTCGTCTGTGGCTGCCATATTGGCTGTTGGATGGCAAACAATCCTTGATTGGTTAATTAAGTGCACTGACTTCTTTTCTCCCCCCCCCCCCCCAAAATTTTTTTTCTCACTGCCGACTTTTTTCCTCTTCACCATGTCACTTTTACAGCTCCGTACATTTAGGACAGCCTTGCAATGAATATGCCTTAGGGCAGCAGTAAGGATGACGGTGATATCACGTGGTAGGGTGAAGTCAATTCATTGAAAAATGTACTTTTCTCAATGAACATCGGAAAAGTGAGTCAGCGACGAACAATAGCTTAACCTATTTTTTTTTTACAAATCCCTAACTTAATATCAAATGTTGGATTAAAATATGATGAAACTGCTCTCACAAATTCCAAAATCAGTTTGGTATGTTTATACATGTATACGAAAAAAATCCCATACACGCTTATTTGGTACGTCAGTTTGGATATGTGAAGATAGTGTGTTTTTAAAACTCGTCTGCTAATGACGTGAAATGCCGAAACAGTTATACTTTGGTAAAGACTGTTGAAACGAGTCCTCATTGGATAGATGAGGTAACTTCAAAAGACAGCTTGACGCCACTTTTTCATATAGTAAGGCAGTTATTTTTTTTGGCCATCGGATAACAGTTTCAAACCTCAACCCTCAAACTGGCAACAACAACAACATCCCAGGGAGAGCAAATTTGTAGTGGGGAAAAACCGATCATAGATCGATAAATAGATATTTTAACAATAACAAAAACTTTTGGCTTACTGCCTCATTAACACTTTTTCACATGACTGAAAGTCGTCGGATTTTGTATCGGTTGCAATGATTTAGACGTTGGGTGATATGTTTCAACATTGTCATTGGCGATTGTAGGTATGATAGTAATAAGTCTGATACTATTTAATCTAGTTAAAATCTAGTTATTAATCAGATGTAAAAATTAAGTTCAGCCTATTGTAATTTTATGCCCAGGGTGCTGTCTGGGTCTAAGATGGTCTCACCAGGATTAGTTCTGCAGATGAAGGATGTGGGTTAAAGTAATAAGCCAGAAAGCGGTTTTGAGTTGCGCATAACTGCGCATGAGCAGAACGCGTCATACGGTAGATAAACAAAAGCACATGGTCATTCATGCCACTCTTTTAATGTTACTGACTTCGGTGACAGCTCAGTATAGAGCCCAGTTCTAATATTTTCTGTGTGTGTTTCAATGAGTTTTCCACTTGAAAGAGCCCTAGAGCCCATGCATAGTTTCAAATGTCAAACAGACAGATAAATGGCATGAAATGGGCTGAATGTGTGTGACTGCCTACCGTTACAATGGTTTTAACACAGCTTTGAGGAACTGTTTGTCCACCAGGGAAGGAATTCCGGTCATGTGCAGTCGAAACAGCTATCTGGCTTATTAGGCTGGAACTACTCAGAGATCTGGCTGATATATTGCCATAGTCAAATCCAGCAAAACCTCTAGAACAAGTACATGTATAAGAATTCTCACTGCTAAACCAATTTGCAGACTTCACTCTAGCCAATAAAATGTGCTGTTACAATAAACACAAGTACAACTTGAAAAACAAGAGCCCAGAATCATTCTTGGATATCACCAACAGTTTGGGATGATAATTTTAAGCTGATCAGCTGATTTGAAGAGAAACCAGGGTTTTAGAACCATCTAATCTTTGTCCAAAATGGTCGAAAAGTGATGGTTGTACTAATGGGTGGGTCAGCTGGTAGAAGAAATTTCAGCTGATTTGGATGGAAGAGATTCTCCTCCCAGGTTTCAAAACCAGAATTACTGGCAAAAATACAGTGATCAAGTTATAATGTCAAAGAGCTACACCAGTGATTGCTAGTTCAGTTACGTGCACATTAAACATCAGCTGTGGTGCTGTTTGATGATACTTTGATGACCTTGATAGTTGATGGCAATACGATTTGATTTAATTGAACTACAGTAAGGGACAGGTGTGTTTGTTCAGTGGTGTCATAGTTGATTTATTGCTGACTTCTGATTACACAGCATTATGATGATGGTCAGCATGTATGTCTGTTTGATGTTTTTGCGAACTGTTCCTTAGCAATGTCAGGTGTGGCATCAGTAAGGCGAACAAGTATGCGACATGTATATACTGGGATATATATTTGACGTATAGAAAATCAATGATTGCATGATTAGACATACCATTTGACATTATTAAAGGATTTTTTTGTCAGTGGTGCGCACGTCGTAACTGTTGTTGTATAGGAGTTCATAACAGAGGCTCTCATACTCTCTGGGAAACTCCAGCTGATGATCACAGATATAGACAATGTTGTGTTTAGCTTTGTGTGATCAGTCATCGATAAAGCGTTTTGTTGTTTTACAATGCTAGGTTATTCCAACAAATTGAAGGATGTGCTGGGTGATGGGGACTGGGTGTTAGGCCAGATCAAAGGCTCAGCGCACCTTGCTCAACATGAAGATACAATGGATGGTTTTGTCTGTGTGTCTCGGGCTGTATGGTACAGCTGTTTCCTCGGAACTTCCCAACATTGTGATATTTTTGGCAGATGATTTAGGAATAGGGGATGTTGGATGCTTTGGCAACACCACACTTTCCACCCCAAACATTGATCGTATAGCTTCAGAAGGAGCGCGCCTCACACACCACCTGACGTCGTCCAGTGTTTGCACTCCCAGCAGGACGTCCCTGCTCACAGGGCGCTATCCCATCAGATCAGGTAAACATGGTCACCAGATCACCGACTGTACCCTCATGCTTCCAATTGTGACACGGATTAATGTTTGCACTGTTTGTTAAAATTGCAGAAACAGTTTCTGTCTAACCTAAATGAAGTGCAAGCATCTCTAATTTAGCTCATATCGTTCTCATAGGATGAAGTAACTATGTGCTGTCAAGATCCCTGTATGAAGCCAGCCTATAGTCCTGTGTTATTAAGTTAAATTGTTATTAATTTATTAGTTTGAGTTCATTGTCCTTTGTTCAGGTCAACATTGAAGTGTTGGGTTTTCAGGTTTGGTGACATCACATTTGTTACCTGTCATCCCATTTGTGGCCTCAGCAGCTGGCCTACCAAACAACGAGACCACATTTGCAGAAATTGCCAAGACAAAAGGCTATTCTACAGCTCTCATAGGTGGGTATTATTGGTCGCATTTTGGTTCCTCATGCCTGTTTGAATTTAAATGGAGAGTGTAACGTAAATCAAACATAATTGTTGACCGTGATGACACATACTGCTGGGGTAAGTCTTCATTGTAATTAAGTTTGACGTAGTGTTACACCCTCTCCATAAAAGGGATCCCAGGTGTGTAATCATAATTTACTGTGGATTAAGATCAGCTGATATGCAGGGATATCAATGAGTCAGTGTTTTCCATGGTAACCCATTGTAGATGTCACAAGTTCAGATTTAGGTAACCTGTGGCATCATATGGTAACCGTCTGATTTATGTCTGCGAGTGTAGTTTCTGGTCCTACATGACAAGTCATTCCTGTTGCCATCTAAAAGATGATTTTGCATGTTACAAATGGCAAAACCTTTGAGGAACAAGGTTACCCTTACAGATTTCACAGATACACTGAAGGGCTATCGGATACGCAGATGCATGTCAGACAAATACTGAGCGGATCACTTTTCTGTTCATGCCTGTAACTCAAGTGCCTTTAACATACTAATTGTTGCTGTTGAGTGTTGAGTTTTATCAAGTTAATATTTCTTCTGACAGATTTCGCTGACAAATGTAGCATGGCCTTGACAATCAGTCTGTCATTAAACCACCAACTGCTTCTGTTTAAATATTTAGGCAAATGGCACCTTGGAATGAGCTGTTCTACCTACCAAGATTTTTGCCATCATCCGCTCAACCATGGCTTTGATTATTTCTACGGTCTTCCATTGACAAATCTGAAGGACTTTGGGAACTCCGGGGAGTCTGTGGTTGTCTCACAGATGCCGGCGACCAATCTGACACTGGTGATGTCATTTGTGCTGGGACTGTTGTCCACTGTAATCCTTCATAGGAACGGCTACATCAGTACTAAAGTGACCACTGCATTCCTCGGGATATCCTTATGTCTTCCTCTGGCTCTCTATACAGCCTACAAAAACATCACCCTTCTGAACAGTGTGATGCTGAAGGACTTCAGCGTGATAGAACAGCCCATCAGACTGGACTCCCTGACACGAAGATTCACTCAGGAAGGACTGGAATTCATAGAGCGCCAGAAGCACAACCAGCAGCCGTTCCTCTTGTTTCTCTCCTGGACGCACGTGCACACCTACCTCGCGACAGCCAGCAGCTTCTCTGGGCGGAGTCAACACGGGCGGTACGGAGATGCGGTCATGGAGCTGGACTGGGGGATGGGCCAGATACTTAAGGCCCTGGATAAGCACGGCTTCACGAATAACACCCTGGTGTACTTCACCTCTGATAATGGCGGTCACATAGAGGAGACAGATGACCACGGCACCAGGGTTGGGGGCTATAACGGCATCTATAAAGGTATCCACGACAAAGGAAATGTTAGCACTGTACTAATGTCAGAGGTCTTCAGATATGGGAGAGCTCTTTAGATGTGACAACATTTTGTTTTAGATCATCTTTCAACATGTAGACATGAACATCTTCATTTCTATCGTCTTTTTTGTGCTGTTTCAAAGAATGGCAGCTTGTTGGATGCTAAGCAGAAGACTTTGAAATTTTTTCAAGGAAATTCTCCCGTTTAAAAATTAACGTGTTAGACTTCATTATTTATTATAGGTGGTAAAACGCATGGGGCTGTAGATGGGGGTATCCGAGTGCCCACTGTGGTGAGGTACCCCAAGAGGATCCTGCCAGGCAGGGTCATAGATGAACCCACGAGCCAGATGGACCTTCTACCCACGGTAGCAGCCCTGATGGAAGCCCCTTTACCCAGTGACCGGGTGCTGGACGGTAAGGACATGATGCCGTTGTTAGCAGGGGAGGAGAGACTGTCCAGACACCAGTTCCTGTTTCACTATTGTGGTAAGACTATCCATGCTGTGAGGTACAGGCCAAGACAAGGTGAGTTCTGTGTATGGTCATATTTACTTTATATTTCAGATAATGTGATAATATCTTTATTTACCAAAGGGGCCATCCATAAAGTATGTACCCTCAAGTTCTGAACTTTTTGACCCCACCTTTCCTCCTGTGCACATCTTGTACAAAATGCCCTGCTCCCCCCTCCCTCCCTGTACATAGAACATTGAACCCTCCTGTAAATTTACAAAATATACAGAACTACTGCCGTGGAGGAATGCATGGGCAATTAAACGGCTTTAATTTCTACCATTTTCCAGTGAGTTAAGAAACAGGACATTTCAGTGCTTAAAAGAGTAAACATCAGTTTGGACCCGTTTGCTGTAGATTTATCATTGATTTAATATTTAAGTCACATCCTGAGTTCAAAGTGAAAGACACCGCATGTTCAGGTAAGGTTGTCAAAAATGTTGGACAATATTGTGTTTATTTCTGTGAAGTATTTTTTCTAACAGCTACTGCGACAGGCGAAATTGACATTTGACCACGCTCCTTCGGCTAGCATGAAACACAGCCATTCTCTCTGGGCTGTGATGTAATTGTTCCAAGTGCGGAACACTCCTGTCACCCGAGACTTGTTAGCTGCCAGGATTGTCATTGAAACTTAAGTACGTGTGTAAATTTATAGCAGGAAATGCTCAAAAACCTTCTTCTTCCAAACACAATGGTCTGGAAGTACTTTACAGTATTCTTCTTACTAAGATCGCAAATTAATTATATCAGCTAGTATGATATGGAAGAACCAACAAATGTACACAAGTGTTTCAGTAGTGTGTGTCTTTTTTCAGGATCAGATATATTTAAGCTTGTGTTGTGGACACCTGGCTACCTGCCCGGCCAGATGCGCTGTGACTTTGTGTGCTTCTGCGGCCAGGCAAACCGCCTGAACACACCACAGCTATACAACATGGGGACGGATCCAGGGGAGCTAACTCCCCTCAATGTCACGCAGAATGCAGAGTACCAGGACATTGTTAGGGTGATGCTGAGGGCAGTGGAGGAGCACCAAGCCTCAGTGACTCCAGTACCAGATCAGTATGCCATCACGAACCTGCTGTGGAGACCCTGGCTGCAGCCGTGCTGTAACTTCCCATACTGTTCCTGCCAAGACCCTAAGTATGCTTCTCTAGAGCCTTAGTCACCTACAGCCAAATTATTTAAGTTCATGACAAAGACAGAGAGTGTGTAATCATTGTATTAGTGCTGCTTTTCCTTAAATTGCAGTGGTGGGTATTTCTTTGGAAAATATTCAGGTAACTTGTTTTGGTCAAGCACTGAATGTCCATCAAGTTTTTTTGGATATCCACACGGGCTAACAAGGAGGGAGGGTGATAAGCTAAAAGGGAAACAAAGGACAAGCACTACATATTGAACCACCTTTGTCCCTATAGAAATCATGCAGACACTAGTGCCTACCTATGTTAACCCCCCCCCCCCCCAGCTGAGCCATCATATGATTAAACTGCCATAAATGTGTTTTCATGTTGCATTCGCTATGAGTTCACTGTATTATTTCTATAATCTAAAAGAGTATGTTTGGAAATTTGAATTATTTAAATTGATTTATCCTTGTTTATCCTGGTACATAAAGTACAAGCAAAATTTACATACAAGCAAGATTTGCTCTCTGTTCACAAGACATATATAGGTGGTGAAAATTACAAAACACGGAAGTCTAAAGAAAACTTCACAGTAATCCCGATGTGAATGGAAGTATTTGCCTAAACTTACAGTACACAAATCTGAGTTTTACCCCACCATAATGTTGACTGCTGAATGAAATATTTTTGATTGCCATATAAAAGACCAATGATTCCAATAAATACATTCAATACTTACCATGGAAACTTGAACCATTTATGGGATAATATTGTTGCAAGAGGTTTGGATTCCATTTTGTGCTCAAAATGTATAGTCTGGGTTGAGTCTGGGTAAATGTGTGGTTGTAACTTGTTTAGATACTATTTTTCAATCATGTCAGTAGTGTCCATGACAGTATATAATTGTGTTCATGAGACTCATAATCAAGGAAGCCATGACAAGGACTTTGTCTACAGTTTGGTATTTCGTGACAGGACCTTTTTTACTTTTTACCCATTATGTGTAAATCTCAATCCATACCAAAACACTTTTCAAATTTGATATTATAATTGTACCTGTATTGTGAATTTAGGTCCTGGAACCTTTTATGTGATAAGACATACACAACACATATATTCATATATCGAAGTGTAAAGAGCTCAGTTGTTGTTTATTTGTATGCATTTTTTGTTGTTTATGATGAGCTTTGGTTTATGTAAAGCCTCAACTTTATTTTCATTGTAATTTTGGTAAAAATGTGACTTGTATGATGGTTTTGTTTGAAACAAGAATTGTCTCTTGCTTTCATTTCCATCTTTTTATATTTTTCCTTTCCTTGGCCAATTGTTTATACATTTACATATGCTTTGGAACTGCTTGTTTTGTTTTGTAATATTCATTAGAGTGTTTAGATGCTTTTTATCAGTTGCCATTCCTGGCTCAAATAGCTCACATAGTCCAGTCTGAGGTAAAGAGCCATATATATTTTAGCACACTGACAAATATTGATAAACCAGCTGTAAATATATACTCGTGTTGTCAGCTTAACACATGTATATAGTTACGTGTTGATTTAGGTAAGTCTGCTTTATAAACCACAAAAAGTATTCAGACAGGCGTCATCTTTCTATGGCTTTTAAACAGCGAACTTGCATGGGTAATTGATAGTGCTCAACCTGTACTTTCGCACCTTCTTTCTCATTCAGTGCGAAATAATCATATTGTTCACAGTAGCTCTGCTGTTTTCTGTAATGTCATGGATGTTTTCAGTGTACCGTGTAAACTTCACCTCATGATTCTGTCAGTTTCCTGATAATGGTGCCACAAAAGAAATGATTCCACACAGAAACTGCCTATTATTCAGCTAGAAATGATCCCAAAAATATGTACAGCTAATCCAGAAACTGTGCCCACATTGCCGGTATCAGTGTACAGGATAGTGCCTCTCCGAGATCAAGGACAAAGCTACAAATATCATCTGCAAGGAGAACTGGATAGATCACATGAGTAAACTCCTGACACTTTCTTGCCACAATGCGAGTCGGTTCTAGAATGTTTATATGGGAAATTTATTATAGTTTATATTGGAAATTGATTGAACTTCTGTGTATTGATTAGTGTCCATATAAGGATTTTATTTGACAGGTTAAGTTTGTCTACTTTTATCAACTTACACTGGACATTGTGTACAAAGATTTCTTTGAGCCTGATATCAGACTAAATTTGAAGAGATGAGTACCTGCATGTAATACACAGCTATGTTTTCCAGGTATTCTGTCCACATAATGTTATCTTGTTTTTATTAAGGTAAGGATGCAATATTTTTGTACTGTACATTCTGTGTTCACTTATGTGCTTCACATTGTTTTTGATATATTTATTTTCATTATAAATTTATAACTATTTTGGTACATGACCGATATATATATATAGATATATAGATATAGTACTAATATTGTACATTGACATCCACTTTGATGTATATGCTGTATGTATTTTAACCCTACGTCTCACTGAGATGAAGCTAACAACAGTAAATGCCTACTCAGTCATCCGGTAAGAAAGAAACAGGTTTATTTGGTAATACAGGCACAGGTCATCAGTTGTGTGGGAAGGTCTGGGGGCAACCTGTGGATAGGTTGGCTTAAAAGCCTGGCTTTCTGCCCCCGATTGTAGAAGTGAAATATTCTTAAGAATGATAATAAATTCCAGTCAAATAAATGTAGTCTAATTCTTTAATCTTTTTAACCACCTCTGCAACCAGTATTTTGAACCATTCTGACAGAACTATGGGGTGTGGAGAAATAATTTGCACATGTTTATGAAGCTCGCATCTTTAATCACACAAACAAATCATTCTTAGCATCATTTTCATAATCATTGTATGCAAAAATTCCACTTGAAAAAGTGCTTTAGTGGTTGAAAAAGTTGAAGATTTACAGTAGGTTTGGCAGAGAGTGAATGAGGCTCAGTAAGATGTGGTGTGAGTGTGGACAATTGCCAGTGAATTATCACTGGTCTGTTTCATGAATCCCCTACTCAGAGAGCATTTCTGACAACAGCACTCACAAAGCATGGTCTACAGTAGCTAAATAGGTATCTGAAATATTGGAGAGGGTAAGGTAAATGGCATTTATAGTCAATATTACAGAGTTGGTGATGCCTGACTTTGTCTCAGGAGGTTTGATGTGGCACAGATTTGGTTGTCAGTATTCATCATGTGTTTACATGAATGTAGTGTTTTTAAGGTACTGTAGTTGTATTAATATGTGTATGATATGGGGGGTGTTCTATGTTATTTTTTTGGTGATTATATATGCTTCAGTAGTTGAGCTCAGTAAAAAGGCATTGAACAATATTACAAAAGTATGAAATTGAAAAATGTTAAAATAAAAGGTGAAATTTCCTTGTACATTCTGTTTCTTTGTTTATTTGTGTGACATCTTGTGTCAATATTCTTTGTCTTTAAATTTTGTTTTATTTGCGTGGAGTTTATTGTGGCTATGTATGTAATGCTCACAAAGATCTGATGGCACTTGTCATTGTCAAACCTTTCAAATCTAGTGAACAACTCTTGTGGTTACCCTGACCTCCAGGGTGAACAATGGATGCTGTTTTCAGAAACACAGAATATCTGACCAAGAAAATGATTGAATTTCATATCATCTAAAAACTGAAAAAAAAAAGATGTAGATATGTGGCATTCTATCCACAAGCTTAATTATGGCCACACCATATTAAAAGACTCCCCAAATGATGTCACCTGATGAGACAGCGTGTGAATCCAGAGCATGGGAATATGCATCTATATAGAACAGAGGCGAAATTTTTTTTTGATTTTTGCATGTTAAGGTCTTGCAAGAATTCTTCATGTATATTAGTCTATAGTGGTTTGATTGGAACAAACCAAAGTGCCTGGGATCACCACTGACACTCACCACAAATCACCCATGTTAGAATGTGAGTGAGTGCTTGGGGTTTAATGTCATACTTAACAATGTTTCAGTCGTATGATAAGGAGTCCTTATATGTGCATGTAGTGTGTCTTGTGGCAGGGTGAGTCCATGCTGCCACCACTGGAACATCATAACAAAGACATCAGACATGACACCCACCCAGTCATTATACTGATAACAGGCCCATCAGTCCTGTTTTCTTGCTCCAACCTCTCAATGCTGAGTGCCAAGCTCTGGCATCAGGTGACAAGCGAGTAAAAAGTCTTTGGTATGACCTGACCCGGGCTTGAACCTGGATCTCTTGACCTCGAGGCAGACCCTCAAACTTGACCACTTGATCACCAAGGCGGTCGTCATGTTTGAATGAATGAATATCATTATAGCTTAACTGGTAATATATCAGCCATACTGTTGCGATCGCATATATGACATGCAGACTTACATGCCATGGAGGTGGTAAGACAAATAATGTTCAAGCAATGATGAAGACCAGTGTGCAAATGGCTGCATAGTACAGGAAATGATGACAGGAAAGTACTTTGAAATGATCCGAACCCTCTCGGGGGCTTCCATGAACAAGGGGGATTGTGCACCAGCATGGCGTAATGACCCAGGTGCCTCTCACCAATAGAGTTGCTGTGAGTTTAGCTCATGCTGGCTTGATTTGCAGCCATGCAAGGGAAGATCCGCCAGCCACCTGCAGATGGTCATGGATTTCTCCTGGCTCTGCCAGGTTTCCTCCTACCATAATGTATAAATGAAATACCCTAAAGTGATGGGTTAACCACTAACTTCTGACAAATCGCCCGCTTGAACGAATAAATGAATATCATTATGACTTAACGCTTGGTTGGCAATATTTCAGCCATATTGTTGAGACCCGACATCTGACATGCAGACATGCCATGATGGTTGCACGACAAGTAATGTTCAGCCAATAAGGGTCACCTGAGTGCACATGAGTGCATCATACAGGAAATGACTACAAGACAATAGAAATTTCGAAAGCCTGCTATGGCACTCTTTCAATGAAACATCATGCACAAGAATAACCTCTAGTATTACTCCCTTAAATGTCAAAGAGATTTTTTGTTGTTGTGGTTCAACTGTGTACCCATATGGCAGTGCCAGTGTATAGATAATCATATCAAGCTCATGAGTGGCAGAAACCAGAGTGCCTGGAGTAAACCACTAACCTTTGGCAAGTAATACTTATGAACTTTTGCAAGTAATATGTCATAGTGGTGTGAGGCATGTCGTGTACTTCCATGTACATGTACCACTTACTGCCTCCATGGCCCATTGGAGGTTCTGAACCCCCTAAACCTGTGTGAACTTTTTGTTAACAGGTATCCCCCTTAACCACTCGACCACGGCCCACGATCCTTTTCACCTCCTTCAAATGAAGATGCGTAAAAAGCTCCTTAAGAAATGTTCAGGGCTGCTGCTTACTTCAAACAAGGCTCAGGTCCTCCAGCAACCTGAGGATGGTTATGGGTTTCCCCCAGGCTCTGTTCGGTTTCCTCCCACCACAATGCTGACCAACGTCATGGAAGTGGAACATTCTTGAGTACCCCGTAAAACACCAATTAAATAAATAATTAAACAAGGCTAAATCATTAAGCAACTATATTTTCCTTCAGCATTTTGGGATTGTCTGCTTTCCTATGACAATACTGAACACAATAAGCTATAAAAGATGAAGCCCACTCATGCAGTTGTACAGTGAACCATACTTTATTCCTGACTTTCCTCTCCCATTATCAATACAAACCGTTGGATATATACGTTGTCATAACATACAAAGTGTAAAAGCTAATAATTAAACACTATCTACAGGAAACTAAGCTACTTTTCTGGGCATACACATATACATTGCTTGATGAGGACCATAGAAAGAGGAAAGTTAGAACAAGACGACATATGCAGCAAAGTGAGGGGTAAGTAATGTAAAAAAAAAAAAAAAAATCTCTCATTTTGAACATCCCTGAACCTCATTCTGGTTGGTACAGCATCACTGTAATGTGACCCGTAAATATTACAAACATTTTCTTTTGATTGTATTTTGCCATGTTTGAAAGAGCAATTTCACATATTGTTGGCCCATAACATTCATCCGAGCTGAACAACATAGTAATTTGTCTTCCTTGAAAACCCTGTGGGTATAAAGACCCGAGTTTACACTCAGCTTGGTTGGAATTACCAGGGGACGCCTGTGTTACATTCACCTCGTACAACTGACTAAAGCTTTCTCACTGGTTTACTCCAAGGGCCAAGGAATCACTGGAACTAAGGGGGCTTCTGCCCCCTCCTCTCCCCACACACACATATTTTGCTAGAAAGCAGCCATTTTTCATGGGCAGGCCCTTGGACCCTTACCTGACTTAGAACTTTGCCCAAGCACTTTGGAAATACATGTAGTTGTACTGATCTACATATTAGCTCATATTTATTCATTTATTTTTCAATTCACACTGTATTCAAAAAAAGTTCACTTAATATCACTGATCAGGGTTGCTGAAAAATGGTCAGAGAAAGGGATCTGCTCAGCTTCCACCACGCCTAAGCCTGACCAACGTCAATTACAGATAACATTTTGGAAAATGGTATAAAAAAAAATGTCAGTTCACATCGATGAATGAATTAATTAACTTTAGTAGAACAGGCCCACATGTAATTCAATCCTGTAAAACTGCCATTAATGCAGTTGTCAATCTCTCAATGTATCGAAGATGGGAATGTTTTCACCAGGTACCAGTGGTTAATATTTAGAGGGAATATTTTCCTTTCTTTCTTAAGAAGAATACCTTCTTAGAGAAGCCTGGTTAAGCCCAATCCTTACAACAATCATGTGACACTGTCTTATCCAACCACAAGCTGAGCCATGTTTTCCGGTTAAGTATTAAGGCCCATCCAAACTAGTTGCCATAACCAAACACTAACCAAAACAACCATAACATATTCTTATTACATGAATATCTTAAAGTTGTTGAATGTGCTTTCCTTTCCTGTTTATTGATTTCCAGTGTCTGAGAGTGGCTAGCATGTCACCGGCTATGTAAATACACGACACATTAACAGTTGTCATTGTGATTGTTGCTTCCAGTTTAAAAGGGTCTTAATACAATCTTTAAATAAGACATAATAGATATGTGAACATCATAGTTCTGAGAACCTGACCCTGACTGATTTTGTTTATTCACCATAGAAAATCTGAGAAGTGTTCTGCCATATCCAAGTAGACAGGAAGTTATATACAGTACATGACACAAAGTGAGATCGTAGAATCATGGTAGGTGCACAAAGTTACAACTCTGAACAACATATCCTTCCATTCATAAACAGTTGCCTTACAAATACCTCTGCTTAAAAAGTTAACCTAACCATACAAAAATTAACGTCCCATTTAAAGTGCATAGGATCTTATTAATAACAATAATCAATAACATGCACAATGTTATAATATTGTTTCAATAAAGTGTTTCACACAACTTATTAACAAGATGGAAATTTCTACCTTCCCCATCTACACACCCTACCAGAGGTTAGTTATACTGCTGGAGGAATTTCTAGCTTTTCCCACATGACACTCATTGTTTGGCTTAAGACATTCTGGTTTACCACATGAAAGGAAAGGCTACACATATATGTAGGCTACATGTATGAGACAAGTGAAATGTCCATTTATGTTGCTCTTCAGTAGTTTAGTACCACCTAAGGTTGAAGGCGTGTACACAGTATGACAACTAAACATGAAGAAGAACTGATATGTTTTCAAACTGCTTGAACATCAATTTTAACAGGCAAGGGCTGATATTTACTTCACATTTCATCCAGTAAGATCCCCTCCCCACTCCCAAAAACACATTTCTACATGTACGTCACAGTAAAGTCGATTTAAGTTTGAACTCCAGAGATGCAACATGGAAAAGCCGGCCAGTCAATATCAATCCTCTGTGATCTTACTGATGACAATTATGGATAGAGTACATGAAATAATGTGTGATTATCAGACAGTATATTATGTTTATTAAAAAACAAAAAAACATACATGACACGGACTATTTATTTCCAGACCTGACAATCACATCTGACTCTCACAAACACTGTTTACCAACAATGGTATCTACTATCATGTTACAAATATTGTACAGAAAGTGCATGTGCTAAACCAAATTGTAAAGCAATATACATGAAGTTGTTCTTATTACCAGGAAGAATACTCTAGATATTTCTTGGACATCTGGAGGATACCATTATGCAAATTCATATCATTATGAATAAACTGACATGTGGTTTCAATTATCATGCTGCATTGCAAATTGTAACCATGAAAGAATTCTCTCACAGATAACAGGTGAAGTCAATCAAAATTTTAGGATTGTTTATGCATATTTAATTGGCACTACAGCAGTATTGTATTCCTTAGTGTGTTTTTCCATAAGCTGCAATTGTTCATACATTTGGTTCGCTACAGACTTAAGTCTTCAAACCAACAATATACAATAACAAGAGAATTCACGCTTCACAGCAATGCCATAAACTGAAGAAAAAGCAAGTTTCTTCAATTGGAACCTAACTTGAAACCAACGCTGGATAACCTTTATTCATCCTAGCAAAAAAGGTATTCACAAGATACCCAAGTTCATGGCAAATAGTAACAAGGATAAATCTTATTTGAAATCCATCATGAATTAATAGGAACAATAGAAGTCAAAAATAAAATTTTTTGATGGTTATGATAAGGATTTTGGTTCAACAAAAGTGACTAAACCTGAGAAAAAAAATTTGAGTCTAAACCAGCCATTCTACAAAAATTTTGTTTCAATTAGTTTTTGGATTTGTTCCTGGTTTGATTGTCCACAGAGCATTGAAAATAGCATTGGAACATGGAGCTGACAAACCACCTTGATAAGGTACTGGTTACTCTCGAACTAATACCTCCTGACACCAACAATGGGTGATTCCTTTGAACAAGAGAGTTGGTGAATGACCTCCCCTTTTACGATACGGCTTGGTGACCTAGCTGTCCTTAAACAGAGTGGTTTATAGCATGAGGAACAATAGCTGTCAGTAATCTGAATGCATTTAATAACACTCACAAGTACTGTACATGTTTCTGAACCACATACACTTATACTGTTTTCTGAGTTCCAATTTAATCAAAAGAAGTAACATGCTGTACAACTCATGCAAGTTATAGAACAAAAAGTTGTCAAAAGTTGATGAGCTTGTGCTAACTCAAGATACTTATAATTGAATTGAGCTAGTTGACCAGACGAGGACTCAAGTACTGTTTGTTGACTTTGTATTATGGACAGTATTTGCAAGGTGCAGAGGAGAAACAAGAGTTTTGATATTTGCCTACGTTGTCTAGAAGGTGAGCAGACATCACTGAAAGACGAGGGCACCTGATGCATAGCTAACTGAGGAATCATCCATGCTGGAACACTGGCTGGACTGCGCATACTTGATGAACTTCAGAGAAAACTTGTCTTTGTTACCATTCTTCCGTAGTGCATCAACAGCCTGAACAAAACGGGCAGAACAGAACCAATATGTTAGTGCTTTATTACTGTACATGTATATTGTATTTAGCCTGTATATTACTCGTACTACAGTGAAAAGCATATTTTCCTTGAATATCCTGAAGGCTTCCATAAAGCTAACTCTGGCTGAGGCAGCAGTCAAATAATACACACCTGTGAGGCTAAATTTAGAACTATTTTCCTTATGCAATCCTTGCCAGGTTTATGGTCGGAGGAAACCTTGCACCTCCTGACAACACTGATGAGAGAAGGAGCAACCACTTGACCACATCACTTCTAAATGTTTCAAAGATTTACATGCAAACTTTTACAGAAAAATCAGAAAGCATAATATAATTTGCAGTTTTCTGGGTTCACTTTACAAATGAAGTCCCATAATCCTGCAGCACAATGACTTTTCACTTGTCGCAACAGAAAGCTATCGAATCTGAAGAACTCAACAGCTCCAAACTTTGCTTTACAAATCTAAAACGCCAATCATCCTTTTTCGGCACCCATTCTGTCTTACGTCTTTTGTATCCTGGTAATTTTGTTTCCATTTGACTGATTGTAAAAATAACTAAGCTCAAATCAAAGTTCTGTTTTGCCTCTCAATGAAGCTGTCGTATGTGCAAAACACACTTACCAGAAGCTAACATGCCCCAGGTGATATGAAACATTAACCATATGGAGTTGGCAGCTGTGCAGAATGTGTAACAAGATGCTTTCCAAGCATGAAATGGGCTTTTCTTCTTTTACACTACAGTTTGTGAACAGCATTACTGTATGCACAGCAGAAAATTTCCTTCATGTTGAACCTGAGAGAATTTTATTTTAGCATCAAACTGTTATGTCTGTTTTCAAACGTTTTCAAGACGTTGGTCAGGGTTTTTAAAAGCACTCCATGTCATCTTGCACATTTGTCAGCTTATATCCATGTGATGACGACAGGGAAGGAAAAGGTCCACAGTTTTACTTACATTTAACAAAACCCCGATGGGATGTCGCCCACATATAGTGTTCTGGTATTGACCTAGGTATTTACCAAAGCCCACAGGGTCTAGTCTTTCAATGATCTCCATGCCCTAAAATAACAAACATCACACTGAAAGAGATTAGGAGTCGTGTAACAGTGCACAGACCGACTCCACTTACTCCAATAAATGGCAGAAACAAAACCTGCACTCGAAAGGCTTACAGAATTGTCACAGATTGAATTGATAGTGGAGACACAAGCCAGATAAGCCTGACAAATATCAACTCAGCATCAGCTTGCTAACATCTGACTACCTGCAACAATTCCGAAGCCCTGTTTCGATTTAAAATGAACAAAAACAATTGCAAGTTTTCATTTTGGAGGGATATTCCCATTCTGTTAAACTTGATGCTTTTGAACAGACTTTTAAATGAAGTCATCAGTGCATTTCAAGAATAAATCGATTCCAATTAAAAACCTTATTTAAAAAAAAAGAAGACAACACTTGACTAAATGAATGTATGCTTTGATAAAGTATCCCACATTTAGTGTAAAAAGCATATCCTTTTATTTTTGTGATGTTGCATGGCCGAGATATTGCAGTTCAAAGTAAGCTAATTTGCACACACTGAGAAAATAGGAAGTGCTGCCATGTTATCTGTTTTCACCAATGAGGCACCCGTTACTTCTAAAACACACAAATGCAACTGTTTCCACTACTGTCATGCAAACATTGCTCTGCCTCTTAACACTGTACTTAACAACATTGTATTTCTGGTTTCTCTAAAATAACCTATCTCATGGCCTCATACAAATTTTACATTACTGGTACCAATTGGTTATCAAGAACATCTGAACAAAATGGCTGTGGTCAATTAGGTCTGCTTTCACCCCTCTTGCGAAATAATTAACATTACATTATGTGCTGTCATTTCTTAGAAAATCATGTGGACACTTGCTTTAATGTGTATCAGCGGCTGAGAAATACATTCCTCCAAGCGCTACTCTTATCGTTATCAAAATACAAGATCTATCAAACAACCTCTTTCCCTACAATGAAATTGTCTGCATAAGAAAAGCCTAGTCAGTGGTAGCTGGGCTGGTTCATATCATCTATCAGCATTTTACTGTCAGACATTTATCACGGCTTAACTGCTTATCAACCACATAAAGAAACTTTATGAATGCTACCAAGGTGATTGCAACCAGTTGTTCAAAAAGTCTGAAGTATGTACCATAGCTAAGGTAGATGACTCAATCTGTCTTCAGTAATATAGACTAATAACAACAACAACTAATTATGAACTAATTAATTACACAACAACCAACCATTTCGTCCAAGGCTTTGATAGATTTCCATATCTCTCCATACTTCCTGTCATAGAATGTGTAGTGGAATCTCCGTCCTAAAGCAAACAAACAGAACACCACATTCAGAATATATCACTGGTGTTTTACACTATACTTCACATTACTTCTCTCGCATTATGGTTTACGGGTTGAGGAAAAGCGCACGGCATAGAGAGATCTCAGCAACTACCAGTACCATTCCCTAATAGCCTGCGCTGTAAGCAAGTTAAGCGAGTAAGCATGTAGCTTACCAAGGTTAAAGGACTACATATAGATATGTAAAACTGTGTTTAGTACACTGTACATGCAGTTACTTCATTAAAATGGGAGAAAAATGAATCAATTTTTTTATTTATTTGATTAATGTTTTAGACTGTATTCAAGAATGTATACGTAATTTTACACTAAACTCCAAATATTTCGGTTGAACAATGGTCATCAGGATTATAAGTGGAAAATGCTGCAGCCAAGCAAATGGTACCTGCTTCTGAACACACAGCCACACATGTATAGAAGTCAGACTTGAGGCTGTCAAGAATGCTCAGGTTTATTTATTTGATTAATTTATTTGATTAGTGTTTTACGCTGTACTCAAGAATATTTCACTTATACGGCAGCGGCCAGAATTATGGTGGGAGGAAACCAGGCAGAGCCCGGGGGAAACCCATGACCATCCGAAGGTTGCTGTCACACCTTCCCACTTACGCCTGGAGAGGAAGCCACCATAAGCTGGACTTGAACTCACACCGACTGCATTGGTGGGAGGCTTCAGGTTATTGTGCTGCGATAACGCGCTAATCGACTGAGCCACGGAGGCCCCCCTGCTCAGGTTTCACTATATATAATAATATATAATACAACTTACATAATGTTTTTGTTTTCTGTTAGTTCTTCTTTAATATCATTCTTTGTAAATCAAAAATGGTGTAAGAGACGTTAGATTCTGACTGTTACTTCCAAAGCCAGTCTAAATGAATTCACCTTTACACACCCGCAAAGAATCCAAACGTGTGACTCACCCCAATGACAGAAGTCGGAGGAAATAACAAAGAAGTTTTCTGGACTGGCTAGATAATTACTGAAAATATGACCATAACTTCTTTCTTTGTCTGTCGATAGAGAACCCACTAATATAGGAACTATCTTAAAACTTCCTTGTCGCCTGAAAAACAAAGCACAAGAGAACTTCAGTGAGATGGTGTACATAAATTACTGTTGGTCAAGAACAAACTCTAACATCAGCTTTCCTTGAAACAAATGTTAAATGTCTGCAGCATTAGAGCAACAAATTCTGATTATTTAAAAACTTTTCCATACAAGACTACAAGGCTTGTCTGTATAAAGCAATGTCATCTTTTTCACATCTGAATCCTGCACAAACTTACACAACCTTGAATAATACAGCAATTCTGATATGCAAATGGCCTTTTCACAAAACTGAGAGGGAATTTGTTTTATCCGATTTACTCTTTGAAACATTCATTCCAAAAATCTCATACGAAGTATCAACTTGCAGTTCACCATAACTGCATCTGGGGGCCATGTGGTTTTGTTGAATTCCACAAATTATATTAAATAAACTATGAGTTGTGTGAAACAGCAGAGTCCATAGAAAACCCTTGTTTTCTCCTGGTATGTGAACTTCCCAACCTAAAGCCAGAGTCAGATGATGGAGAGTGTGCTCTGATCACAACTACTGTCTCAGTATCATCCCAGTAGTTCTGAGCACGATATAAATGTGCCATATGTGGCTATTTCTCCAGCCAGTGGCCATAAAACCGAATTTCCTGGGCCAGAGTTAGATGTTACTTTATATCTGAGGATAAATTTCACTTACCCTTCCATAATTTTTGCTACATAAGGTAAATGCATTTCAATACTGTGTTCATCTTCATCCACATCTAGCCTCATATAATCAAAGGCTCCAGTTGCATAGAGTTCTGCATTTACTGCCAACCAAAAAAGATAACATTTGTAACAGTTTTTCACAGACATGAAACACACTTACAAACAATCAGTTACCCCAAAACACCAACCCTAATAAATCTTTACCCTACGCTTGATTTTCAACCACTTGAGAATCTATTTTAAAGAACCTGTAACAGGAGTTCATTCTCTTAATGTGTGAGAATTGTAGCACATTAGTCACACCGTCAGACTAACTTTTGTTAAAAGGGACATACATGTACCTGTGGCTTGGGTTGGGAGATAACTGTCTATGTTCAGCTACATGCAGCATACAGGTACACTGAAAAACATCTTGGGTGGGCTTTTGGCTCTGCATAACCTTTAGTCAAGATACTATTTGGGTCAAGCTTTGGAATTTTTGTTCAATACAATAATATATTCAACCAATTATAATACAATTATTAAGACACCAAAAATTTGGTTAACACCATTTCATGGACTTCAGATGACCATATGGAGGTTAGTTGCTGTCTACAGATTATAACAGCTTTGTTTCCTGTTACCCTCAGTGTCAATAGGCAGGTCATAGAGAGGCGTCTGATACTTGTCTGTAGTGGTGAGAGAACAGCCAGGGATCCGAGCATGATGAGATGGCCCCAGGATAAATACACGCTTTCTGAAATCAAGAAAACATTCTGATATACCACACATATTTCCCAAAATTCTGTACAATTACACTACACAAGAGAAATACAGGTAAAAACAGCCTTTTCCACTCACAGCTACATTAGGTAATCACTGTGACAAATTCAATCACTGATAATTTTACCTGTATTTGATAGTGATGAAAACATACAAAATGCTTCTTCCTACACAAGACAATCATACTAAACCTGCTATCTGGGACATGTAACAATAACTACATGACAAACTGCAGAGATAATGGGTTACTCACATTCTGCTTGTGTCTACCTGTTTGTAGGCATGTCCTCCACAGGCTCCACAGTACGAATACCCAGCGTGCCTAAAGCAGGTAAAGGGCACATATACAACAGCCTTTCTATTAAGTCCAGGCAATGAACACAAATAGTGCAAACAGTTCTACACATGATGTCCATAGGTGAGAGTACATTTACATTCATTCTTTAGTATTCACAGTCTCAAATGAACATCAGGGAGATTTAATTTCTGCCAAAAAGGCATTCTACAAACAAGGTAAGGTATTAGACAAAGCTGTAATATCATACTGTACAAAGAGCTTTTTTCTACTTTTAATTGTATATAAAATTGCCACTTCATTTGTACATATATTACCTTTGGTATCATTCAGTGGAATATGAGACACTGAAATCTCTCATCTCTCTTTCATCAGTGGCCACCATTTACAATTAATTGAATCACTGTCAACCTTCTTTTTCTTCTCTGTCTTACAAGACATTTGATAAGAGACATTATGCTGGAAACAAGAACTGGCAACTAAGTCAGAAGGGGAAATAACTCACGGTGCTATGATAGCTCTTGCTGGTGTTTGAACTGCAGGAGCCTTTGCCAACCAGTCTTCTAGTTGATGGTTGAGAGTCGAGGCTGCGAGAACAAATAATTTACATACAAAAGCTTAACTTTTTTTAATCAATAACATATGAGTAATCACACCTAATAATGACACTGCTTTTAATGAATACCAGTATTATCGGCACGATAAATATTTATTTGCAATTTAGTTTCTATATTTACCATACTTCAAGCTAAGCTTTGTTTTAGAAATGTGCTGCATCCTGCTCTTCAATGTGCATCTTGTCCTTTACTGTCAGGCAAAGGGTAATTAACATGAGCACACACATTTTATATTTGCCCTAAGAACTTTTTAATTAACATTTTTGAGGTTCGTAAGACAAGCTAATAAGTCGACATACAGTCGACATTCTTTGTCTTCATACAGATTCAAACAAGTGCATGTCCATAGTCCATGGTAAGTTTTGTTCTACTGCAACAGCTCAAATGTTCAATTTGGCATAATAATTTGTGATGTGCTTGTGATCTTGCAGTTACTGTGGTGCGTAATGAAATCTGAATCCAACAGGCTATTCTCACATCAAGGCAAGACACACATACAGAACAATGCAGAAATGTCAATCCATGTAATCTCCAACTATCACAATAGCAAATACTTGTGTGGAAGCATTTAACTTATTTATAGCCAGACTCATGAATTAGTAGGCCATGGTTAGTAAGATAACAGCTGCATTTTGTCCTTCATTCATGTAATTATGTAAAAGTAGCCTCCCTTTGATAAAATCATACATATCTTAGAAGACTGCCTTCCTCAAGTACCATATACGGTATGATGATATCATTATGCCACCAATATTACAGGAGGTGATCTCTTTCTTTCTGCATTATAACAGGATCAGAAGCAATGTACATTATTAATTTGTAGTTACACAGTCTATGTATTGAGATGCACTCAGTCTAGAACATTAGCTACTCAATAACTCTTGTTTATGTTTGAACCAGGAAGTCCTTTTTAACAACAATCTAGTAATAGCACTGTAATTCATGTAAAATAAAATGAATTTCAAACAAATACAAATGTAACAATTTCAACTGTTCAACACAAACAAAGTAAAACTTAAAAATCATTGAAGTGTAAACCCTAAATTTAGCTCTGTTTATTCTGAAATGTGGTCGACCGAGAGAAACTCAGCCATCAGCCGCTGTAATCAACCGTCCAAAATAATAATAATAATAATAATAAAATAATAATAATAATAATAATAATAACAGCTCGCTGTTTATTACAACAAAGCCATGATATCAGTCATTTGGATGCCGATTAAAGCTGACGATTGTCCTTCCACTTACGGTTGTCCGTGTACCATGAGCCTGCATGGGTCATTCGGCGGACTTTGGCCATCTTCGAACCAATTTTGCCCACCAGTCACCCGATGAAATGCAATTATTTCTTCCAACCGTTGGCCTGTCTTCCACTCGCCCGATCGGTGACAGCGCACGCTGCAAAGTTGTGAGATATAGCTCACATGCGCATGAAAACTGCAGCGGCACCTGCCGAGAAATAATCAGCTACGAAGGGAAGATAACTTCTGCACACACCCCATTTTGCCTACTTCCATTCATTACTAAACACATTTAATCTTTAATGATTGTACATACTATGTGACTTTCGACAGAGTTGAGCTGTTTTCGATGCATGGTCTCTAATTTTCTGGAAAATAATGAAAATTAAGCGAGGATATTGAGGGCGAGCCGTGTAGGAAAAAAATGGGGAGACAACTCTCTCCTGATATGATTATCGAAGAACATCAAAATCATCGAAAATACAGTATTTTCCACTAATATACACTACCGGCTACTCGCCCTAAGAAGCTTAGTTCATACACGCTCAGCAGGAACTCACACATACTCACAGCTGGTCCATCAGGAACTCTTCTACACTCACAGCTGGTCCTGCTGGACCTCATACACACAACTGGTCCAGCAGGACATACACACTCACAATTGGTTCAGCAGGACCTCATACACACTCACAATTGGTTCCGCAGGACATACACACTCACAATTGGTTCAGCAGGACATACACACTCACAACTGGTTCAGCAGGACCTCATACACACTCACAATTGGTCCAGTAGGGCCTCATACACACTCACAGTTGGCCCAGCAGGAGTTCATACACACTCACAACTGGTTCAGCAGGACCTCATACACACTCACAATTGGTCCAGTAGGGCCTCATATACACTCACAATTGGTCCAGTAGGGCCTCATACACACTCACAGTTGGCCCAGCAGGAGTTCATACACACTCACAGCTGGTTAGTAGGACCTCATACCCACTCACAGCTGGTCCAGCAGGATCACACACACTTTCACAGCTGGCCCAGGAGGACTTCATACAAACAAAACCAGACTGACTTGAAATCTGGAAAGCATATTTTGTCAGTTTGTCCATTTAGGGGCTTTTGTTCCTCTGGATTTTTGTCTTTGGAGAATTTTCCTTTATGGGGCATTTATATACATCCAGCATGACTTGTGCATAAAAAACATAAGAGTAACAAAATGAGGAGATTTGTTGTAATGATGAGGCATGGAGGCAGGGTCTTCTCTGGCTCAGTTGGCCACAGCATTGTTCTGGCCTCAGCTGCTCAGTCACTGACCACTGATTTCGTGGTGTGTAAGGTACCTGACAGAAGAGTGATGCTGTACTCTAATATCATGCAATGGTAATCCTGACCACTGTCACATAAACAACAGACATGCTGCCTTAAACACCTAAACAATCTAATGAAGAACAAAAAATTCTCTGAAAATTATATTTATTGCACATTTGTGTACTTCTTTGCTTGCTGAATATACATTACAGTTACATGCATTGGTAGTCAGGCTTGTAGAAAATGCTGAACAATATTTCTAGTATGAATGCAGCATTATACTGCATGGTTTCTTTAAAATATAACAACTCCATCTAAAACGAAACTACAGATGTTCTGTCTGGTCTACAGGATATTCAGAGGATACTGCAATGAGAGTGATGGAAATGATAACCCATGTGAGGCAAAATGTTGAGTGGGTTATCATTTCCATCTTTCACAATAACAATATTTATGGTATTCAATGAAGATTAAGCTATATTTTTAGCTCTGGGCATTGCCTACAGCGTGATGTCATATGCATGATGTCTTTTATGACATGGTGCCTTCTTGCATGAGATAGGAATGTAGCGGTTGACGAAGCTTGTATCATGATGTCATCTCGCTGAACTCAGACTGGGACGATAAAAAACCAAATGTTTCTCTTTTGACGTCATGGCAACTGGGTGAGAAATATAAAAATGTAATAACAAGTGTTATTCCATTGCAATGAAATATCACTTTTATCAGTGAAGGAAATCCTGGGATTTCTCTGATCAGTATATAAATAATACAATTGTTTATCATTGTCTATCATGAGATGATATTTCTAACTCAGTGAAAACACAGATGAGAATGACAATTGATCTTGACATTTTGGAATGAAGTATTACACCCTTCTGACTGAAGATGCAAACCTCCAGTGAGGATTAAGGCAGTTTTTTGTCAGCCAAAGTGAAAATTTTATAAACCACAGAAATATTTAAGAATTACTAAACAGTTAGCACAAAACACACACAAGTGTTGTGTATTTCTGCTTGTGCTGAGTAATCTGCTGAACTACACATACAGTGTCTGTTTTAAATCAGCAGCAAAAATCTGCCTGTAGCTGATTTATGAAAGAAAAATTGGCTTTCAGTGCAACTACTTTCAGTGGGTTGACAAAGCAGTTTTGAAGTGAAAAATGACAGTGTATCTTTCTCCAAGCCAACAGACGTTCAACATTTATCAGCTCTTTAATGTGTAAACGTTTATTTTTGGCAGTGATTCAGATTGAAATGGAGTAATAGTTACTTAAGTTGTATAATGACATGAATGTGTGATCTATAAATTATGAACCATAGAAGTAAATTTCTAGTTTTTGACTGGCTGAGATCATTATGGATAGCTGAATCTACATAACTTACTACCAGAACAAGGCACAATGTAAGAAAGCAAGGCTTACAGTATCAGTATGTACCTACCTACAGTTTGCAAAATATACAGCAGAGGTTATAAAACAATCATCATTTAAATACATGATATTCCTTGAGGTCATGGAAAATAATCTGGAAAGTACATGAATTGTCTTGTAATTTTGGTCCACATCAGTGAAATGCAAGGATATGCCGAGATCACCACAAAGTATGACCACAAAGAGGATTTCAGTCATTCATCAGGTACAATATTCAGAATACATAAATGTTAGAGAGTCTTACAAAATCATAAGACCAGAGATACCCTGGTCAAAATGCAATTCTTTGTAAGAATGCTGTCTTCCAGAGAAATATTGGGCTTTGGTGCATGTTTGACTCCAGATGCAGACAGGGACATGTGATAGACCTATCCGTCCTGAAGGGTAACAGAAATCTTTTCACATACTACGAAGTCCTATCATACTTCAGAGCATTTTATTATTTTGTTACTTTTAGCTCTCTCTGATGGTGATTAGACATTTCTTTAAGACAGCATCAGCTCAAAGACCATATGTTCTTCTGGTTACCCACAAAAATACATAACAGGGACACACACGACTGTAATTGTGTCATTATGATTGCTACCATTCGTATGCCTAACTCAAGTCAAAATACACCCCTATGGCAGAGGTTCTCAGTGACCACACCTGGGGATTTCAATGGACAGCAAGAAATTACAAGTAAACTCTTCTACCACTGCTACTGGCCAATAAAACTACAGTCTTTGTGCATATCTATCATACTTCGCAGATATATGCACTAATGTAATCTCTAAAATAACTGGTTAGAATTTTTTCAACTGGATAAATTTAAAAATTAGCCAGACATTATACATGTATGTTATCAATAAAGATCAATAGTGTTGATCAAAATTTGTATAAAACTCTATTGTAGAGTCTCATTGCTAAAAAGTGTATCTAGGAATGCCTATATAAACACCCAGGATCAGGTATCTACCTCCGGCCTGAAGACCTGGGACAGCTTTCTGGTGTGCAACCTAGCGGCCACACAGCTAAAGTCATGGATATCACAAAGATCAGATTCAATCTGATCCCAGCGGTTTTTCACCATGTCAAGTCGACAGACCGTGTTATAGCGATAGATACGGAACGGTGATCGCTGGTATTCAGTGGTACCACACGCGTACAGGTTACTATTGATGAGTGCCAGACCACAATTGTACATGTCCTCGTTGAGTTCAGGGCCCTGTCTCCATTGATTCTCCTCCATGTTATAGATCTCCACTGACTTGAGGGCCTCTCGGGTAATGGTGTGAGAGGAATGGGAGTAGATCTGACCCCCAGCCACGTAGATCTCATCTCCAACAACGCAAGCCCCAAACTTGAACCTCGGGGTGGGCATACCTGCCAGTGGGGTCCACTCAGCCTTTTTAGGGTCATACCGCATGACAACATTATGTGCCCCAACACCTGTTCTACCACCAAGAATGTAAATTTTCCCGTTGTGAGTCACTGATGTTAAATCAACTAATGTAGTTGGCATCATACCAACGTAATTCCATCGGTTTTTAATAATGTCATAGCACTCAATAATCTCCGTCGGGTGCTGGTTAACAGTTAGTCCTCCAAAACAGTAAATTTTCTGGTCGGCATAGGCCAGTGTGAAATTGGATTTCGGGAAGAGCATGGGTGCTCTGTGTACCCACATATTATGATCATTGTCGTACTGGTAGAAGTCTTTCCTCACCACATCCTCCTCCTCAAATTCCTCAATGGATTCCTCATCAGATGGTGTCTCTCCCCAGTTATCACGGTACAGGTAGTTCCCTCCGGCCACAAAGATGAGGTTGTCCTCGGTGACCACGCAAGCTGGGTCCTCCACACTGTAATAACCACTCCTGTTCTCCATCTCGGGGAAGTCTGCCATGAAGAAGGTTTCTCGAGTGAGAGGGTTGTAACAGTTAATGGAGGGTCGGTTCTGATCCACACCTCCTATAAACAACAGGCAGTGTTCGGGCTTGATCATACCTGACCTCAGGGAAATGTTAAACCTGTGCTCACCTTTGTAGTGGTCAGGGTTTCTCTCAAACTCCTCCAGATTGCGTAACAGTCTCAGGCATTTAGAGCAGCGCCGGACCAACTGGTTCTGGCGAATGTTATCATTGATGTATTTCATGTTCAGCAGACAGAGTCTGACATTTGGAAGGAGATCACCAAGGTACTTGTGCCTCTCAGCCTCTGAATGCCTCACCCACCTGAGAATCGCTTCAAACACCACTTCTTCACACTCAACGTTAAGTTCGTCCGAAGCGACAATTTCAACCAGTCTATCTGCTGTTAGACTTAGAAACTCTTCTGTGTGACACACATCATAGAAGTTCTTCTCGACATATTCCATGGCTTTTAAGCGGAGTTCCTCACAGCTGTGTATGTGGGCAAACATTTGTATGCCTATACAGTTGTGGGCATCCAGCTGGGTCTCCATGAACTTAGCACAGGCACTGTGGATAGGGGAGATCTGGAACAAGGAGGCAGCAGCCAGCAGATTCTGGGCATTGTGCTTGGTGATCTCCAGCTTGCCAGTGTAGGCATACTCGATCACCTGCTTTACTGACCAGGCATCCACCTCATACAGATTTATGGAGTCCATCTTGCTCTCCGTAAGGCGTGTTGTGAACATAGCTTTGAAGTAAGGGCTTGTAGCTGCTAGCATGTTTCTATGGCAACAAAACTCCAGCTGTTCAACGCGCAGCGTGACATCTGTTAAGAGGTTATTGTCATACAAGTACTTCATCTCTTCCAACAAGGCACTTGTATGGTCATCGTTTTCAAACTGCATCTTGCCACCTCCTCCACACTCAGCCATTTTGTCAGAAGTGTTATCCTGCAACAGAAAAATATTTTATTCCTCAAGTTCAGAGATTTGATGCCAAAAAAGGGTTATAATAACCTGTGCAAGTAGATCTTGTAAGCGCACTGAATTATCAAACTGGTCAAAGCTTCAAAGTTATTTTTTGTCATGAATGACTTTTTTCTGCAGGCAACTTACTGCGTACAGTCTCTTTTTATATGATGGGAAGTCCCATAAAGCAACACTTTTCTCATGAATAACAACATCTAGGTTTATTGTGCAAACCTAATCTTACTTTAATACTCTCAAAAGATGCCATGTGATGCCAATGACACTTGCATGAGTGTTTGCCCAGTCTAAAGTCTGTTGAAGTCTACTTTTCTTGGTGGACTCTTCTCTACTAACTTTTCAGCTTTTGAAAATTTTGAGCCAAGATGTCAACCCAATGCCGGTCCTGTCTAATACTCTACCCTCCTAAAAGATACCCGATGGCAGTTCAAAACATTTTTTTCAATAGGAGTTTTCATTGAGATTTTGTCTTGAATTCAGTTTTATTTTTTGTCACCAGGATACATTGAGAGAGACCAATACTGCATGCCACATGTCATGTGATACTAATAAGTTCAATCGGCATTGCAGCCGTGTTGAGAGATCATGTTGGTTTGGACGAGACAGGGTGGGCACTCTCGCGAACAACCATGATTTCACGAGCCATACAACAACAACATTGTCAACCTCTGTGAAATCACGGTAGTCCGTGAGGAGCCCCACCCTCTCTTGTTCAAAAGACTGTGCTCTCTCAACATGGCTGCAATGCCGGTTTGGCTTATAGATTCACACTATCTATTTCAGTACGCAATTTTTCACCAAATTATGGCAACATCCAAGCACTTGTCGTTCTGTCTAACAGTGGCAATTTGAATTTGGCAGAAATCAGAAATTAAACTTTTTTCATGGTAGCTTTCTTTCTGGAAGTAGAGCACTACCACAGAAATATCTGACAGTGTTTGACAAGTCTGCAGTCTGCAGCATTCGCAACGAAAACTGGGATCCCAATAATACCTATGCTGCTGTTACAGACGAGCACCTGTCAATCCTCCAAGACAGGGTACGTATAGAAAAGTAACCGAATAATAATCAATTACCTGATGCCGACTTTACCCTAAACCATGTTTCATAATGTGTTGGTGACCAAAATGGTACAAATCAAGCAAAAACATGGTTCTCCTGCACAGTATGTGTCATGACAACATCATAAACGAGCGCCATCTCGTGCTACGGAAAGGGACATAACCGTGATCATCATGAATAACGGAAGCCGACTGCTACAACGCACCATGGAGTTCGGAGAGGTATACATGTAGGCCTAGTTCATTTCATCATGAAAATTTGAGCTAAAGCTTTAAGCGAAAGCATACCCTCAAAATCATAAATGTCAATAAACAATGTCTGAATAAAATGTAGGCCTAATTTTCCTTATGTTGATGTTTGTTGGATTCTTTTCCCTCAAATGCTGCACAATGCAACCTGTTTGTAGCTGTTCTTACATGGATGTGATACTGTAATCTAACTGCTGTTCGACGCCATGCACAGCGGCAGCTCAGCGTTGAGAACAGGCTTTTTGTAAGAAAATGAAAGTCATCGAAATGAATATTACAAAATGGAAAGAGAATAACAGAAACAGGTTCGCAAAGAAATCACTGCCCACATTGACTTACTGATCACCGTCTTACGACGAACTAGGCCAACAACAATTTCTATAAGCGAGTTTTGTTAAAACCAAACGAGCATACCGTCCTAGGCTTATATGCCTACACTGATGAAATGGTATTTGTTCCCGACACTTTGCAGAAGCATACGTTAGGCCTATAACTTCATGCCGTCATTTTGATAATAAATGCGAATCGGGTCGTTCCTGAAAACATTTAGCATGTAGAATCGAGATTTTTATTAATGATTTTCCGGTTATAGCCTAGGCTATAGCCCTATATATACCATAAACGCAGTCGCTGATTCACACCTGGCGTTGGTATAGTAATCACTTAGTCCTACATGAACTCCACTGTCTCCCCTATGTTGGAATGTCGCTATACCACTGGTATAAAGACATTCAACTACCGGAGCGACTGTGGAGTTCATGTAGGACTAAGCAATCACTAGGCCAATATATTTTACAGGAATGTAAAATGTGAAAATGACAGAATCAATAAAGACAGAGGACAATTTCATTTTTTAAATTAATTCCAACACTTAGGACACACATAGGACTAGTTGCACAAATCACAGGTAAAAGAAACAAACAAATAAAACACGTTCACTTACATGTTAAAATTGTCTCAGTTACTGTATATGGGACCAAGCACTATTAATCAAGGGGATATCACAGGTGCAAAAGGGGGCGGGGAGTGTGTTTTGCCCACATTTCTGAACTGGAGATCAAGACATGTTTTCAGATTTTTTTTACAACATCCCAAGGCCTAAGCCTTGTAATGAAGATCTTGTCATGTGAAACCATGATCTTTGGACCAGAAAGATTGACAGCAAAGAAGTTATTTTTTTCTCTTTTTTTTTGGTCACAAATTTCGATTTGTATAGACTTTCTACCTTCGATAAACGTTCCTCGGTCCATAATGCCAATCGTGCAGTTTAACGTAGCCTATGTGTTTGCTTTTCTCTGTGGCCACCCTGCATGTGTGTGGTTTAAGTAGATCTATGGACACCAGATGTAGTGTGTATATTTATGTATATGTATGCATCAAATATAGTGTAAGACCGCCATGATGGCCTCGTGGTTAGAGCGCCCGCCTCGTGATCGGGAGACCCCGGGATTAATCCTGGGTCGGGTCACACCAAAGAGCTAAAAATGGTTCTTGTTGCTGCTTCGCTTGGCGCTCGGCATTGAGAGGTTAGAGCAATTAAGGAAATAGGACTGATCGGCCCGATGTCAATATAATGTGACGGGGTGAGATGGTCTTCGGCAAGATGTTTCAGTGGCGGCAGCACTTTGATGGCATGGCATGGATTTGCCCTGTCACAAGAAGACTCAGAATATACACATTTTAAGAACACCTCGACGTCATACAACTGAAACATTGTTGAGTGCGACGTAAAACTCAAGCAAACATACAAGCATAGTATCAGACATCGTGCATAGTAAGGAAACTTTCCTGCAATGCCTATATACATAAGTCTGTCCTCCAATTTTCTCCGCAGTCCTTCATCCGGTCGAACGTGTGTATTGTGGACAAATTTCCTATTGCGTATGCAAATTATATTGATATATTTTTGCCTCAAGGTAATTGGGTGAAATTCTTCCAACGTTTAGTTCTTTCATATATTCACACATGTAAGCTATACGAAAATGCGCCATTAAATCCAGCATTGAAAAGGGTATTTGCCAGGACGAAAACAGCCACAGGTCAGAAGGCCACCATGTAGAATTCAAACATTTGACTTGATTCAGTTAAAATATCAAGGTAGTTCTGTATAAGGCTTATAATGTCTTCGAGCGCACAACTGATCCGATATTTGTTGTTATGTACACCTTGCCATGCACGTACCCGAAATATGAGAGTAATAATTAGTCTGAGAAAGTCAAAAAGTGTTTATTTTGATTGTTAGTTGCTTTTAACTTCGCGCTACAGACCGGGTTAGCCTATTGTTGACCGGGGTGCTCGATCCATGTTACATGAAGATCCTCCCTTCTTCACTGTAAACGTTTCGAATGAATAATTAATGTCTCGTCTCAGAACCGTGTGAACCTGTGCATGGCTGGATTTGAATACTGTTTAATGTACATATTATTGGCTGTATAACAGTGATAGTTTCATGTTCATATTCGTAAGCTTAAATTACTTGGGTAATTTTACTTGAAGCTTTTGAAAGTCATTGATGAGTACTGAATTATGTAGGATTTAATGTGTGATTCATCTCGTGACAAAATTGTTTGTAGTTTCATTATGTGTTGTTTTTATGTCCGTAGACTGTAAAAAAAAAAGATCACTCATTCTAATTGCCTTTGAAGAAAGTTATCAGCTTTAACAACTATGCCTACATTTTGACTTAATGAGATATCTATACTGTACAAAAATATTTATTTATTCATTCATTTTAATGTGATATGAACTTGCTTATTATGCCATGAACTTGCGTATATTGCCTGTAATCGTGTGTCCAAAGTCTTAGTGTTTGTTTTCTGTAATGTTTCAGAAGGCTGTGTATAATAATCAGAATATACCGTTTAAGAAGTCCCTGTGGCTGACTTGCGTTTGTCGTTCGGATCATTCCAGTCATACTTCTTGGTTGTAATCCCGAGCAGGTCTATTGCCTATAAATTTTATACACGCAATGTTTATTTTTTATAGTATATTTCACATAAAGTTTGGTAATGTTAAAATGAACTTTAAGAAGCACCCGAAGGCCTTAAAACTACATTTTTTACCCCGACACTTAGAGACTATACTGGAGAATTTCTACATCATGATTTGTACATACCTTGAGTAGTAGCTTTGTATGCTGTAGGCTTTAATACTAATACCTGGAAGGCGTCTTTCAAAGGGATCGCAACGTTACGCCTGCCTAATCACCATGACAACTCATACTGACAGCATACGCCGCCCTCACACTTATGAGCGGCCTAACATTTCGACCGCTTTAAAGAATAGCGCCCCTGACGACAAACTGGGTTGGAAAATCGCAGATGTCTTCTTTCCGTGATATGCATGAACTCATGAATATTTAACTATAGTGCGATGTGTATGACGTCGCTATTGTTCGGAAATGTCAAACGGATGACGCAAACATTGAATACATGCAGGGGTTCAATCTTTCTGTGACTTTATTACGTCACAATTGCATTAGTCGAGAATGGAATGAAATGTATAAGCGTTTATTTTGAACCAAGTTTGCCGAGCGGCCTTCTACATGCATAAATGGTAATATCTATTACTTTTCGTGCATACATCGACTTTCGTGGTTCTGCTAGAAATGGAACGTTTAGGAAAAATTAGTTCTTGTTTAAACACAACAATTCGCATGTTACCGAGGGCTTCTGAAAGTTGGAAATTGGAAGAAAAGTACGAGTTAACTTTAAACTGATTAAATCGAGAGATTAACAAATGATACCATAGCTTCTGGGGCCTGGACCCTCGCCTGTGGGGCTGGCGTAATAATTTAACTGCCACATTCAGCAAACGTTACAAAGAAAACAAAAAAAGGGCTAATGTCGAACAATCTTCCATTGTAATTTTATCTGAAATCACGAGTGGCCAGTAGGCGGTGTCTAGACCCTCGCCTACTGGGCCGGATTTGGCCTACCAGCAGGCCTAGCAGTTCTCCGGCTTCACCGACCCGCCCCCAACCGTTAATCATGACGCTCACCCTTGCTGAACATTTCATTATCCAGCCAGCTTTGTTTAGCGCCATCGTGCTGAAAAGTGGTCAGAATGCGACACCAGACACCTGTTGTCTCCTGGAGCACCTTGGCCTTTGCCTGTCGATAGGGTTAATCAAGTCCATATAGATATTCCTCGCGAAGCGTATTAAGCTACATGTGTATTAACACCCACGCGAATTTCGTACGATAAAGCATTAGTAAAACAATGTTTTCCTGTACACGTACGTGTGCATGTAGGCCTAGGCCTGTATTTACATTGTGAAAATGACTTCATGTTTCATAGTGGAGATCGAAATGATTGTTCTTACACGCGATTAGTGCTCAAGCTGCTCTCACTCGTACAGTACAATTGTTAATTTTATCAGGGGAGGAAACCCCTGGGTCATTGACGAACTTAATTCCAAACGTGCATAAAACGCACATAAATTTAGGTCAATAGATAACCACATGATACAAGTGACAGACCACTCAAGACTGCAATTGGCCACACTAGCATGGTTGACTTGCCACACAACCTTCATGTGGAGACATAGCCGCCTTGAGAATCCCTGCCCAAAGCTGGATTTGAACCAGCAGTTCCAGTGTCCAAACGATTGAATCCGGCATTTGCGTTGAATAGTGTACGTCGAATAGGAGGTATATAAGCCTACAACAGAACAAGCTCATTAAAATAAGATCATTACTTGTGGGTGCGCTACGCTGCTGGGGTTACTACATCTTAGCGTAGCAGCAACACGACCTGATTTTAATGACAATGACAACAAAAGACGTAAAACGGCCTACAGCCGTTTTCCCACGGTGCAAATTCCCGAATGCACAATTGGTATATAAAATAGGGTAGTATTTTTCAGTTTTCTGTCCTCTTCGACAAAGGGACACGGCATTACGCAAACTCCGTCGCCCTCTATATCGGACGTATAATCTCACTCAAACTACACACATTGCACCCTGGTATGCGGTGACGTGTTTTTTCCAACTTCTCAGCATAGTTCACCGGGATTTAGATTTCGGAAAGTATGGCTTGTGACAGCACTAATAGCAGAACCATGGACCTCCAAGGTTATCGGTTGAGGATATAAATCTGCACACGAGCAGAATTTTATCAGCCTACCTCATTGTGAAAATGTTTAGAATTGGAAATGTATTTTACGCCACAAGAAGAAAGAATTTTTTTATATATATCTACGATATATAGGCCTAGTCCAGGTGCAACCACACGTTTTTATGGTCCTTAGCATGCAGTCATAGCCGATACAAACACGTCATGTGGTTAGTCAATACAGACCTATACCGTGGTGTTATGTCAGTGTCACCTGTACCCTAATAATCTCGGCCATTAAGGGTTCCTCCTTGTTACTGGGAAAAGACAACGGGGCTCGCTGATAACTTGTAATCTGGTAACCGATTTAACATCAGCGCCATTTGCCTAAAGGTCATTCACGATCACTTGTATTGTCACTGAAACCACTGGCATTATCATCCAAGTAGATAGATGGCGCTACTGTTCAATCAGTTACAAGATCTGCTTCCCTTTGTGATGAGCCAGTGAGCACCGTTGGGTTATCTGGCTCTCTACAAGGGAAGCAATCATGTCGATCGTAAATCAAAAGTGTCCTGTACCAACAGGAATAGCTATACAACTGATTTTAACAGCATAAAAAGTTATCACGAATAATTAGAACTGGTATTATTACTCAGAACATGCCAGCTGTGATTATTCATGATGGCTTGTTGTGCTACTGTAATCACTATTACTGCTCTCCCTATAGGAAGGTTCCCTCTGAAGAGGACTGGAGAGCCCTTATTAGGTGCTTGACAGATTTATATACAGCAGTTGCACTTGAACTTACACCTGCAACGAGAACATAATTATACAGGTTCAATCAATCAGATATCAAAAAAAAGAACAGAACATATACATCTAGATGCATCAATGCAATATTTCAAGACATCCAGAAAACCCTAAGCAATTGTGGGGAAAGTAAACATCTTCATACAAATAAACGTTATTTTTACAATTATTCATTTGTTAATAATTTATATATATATATATATACACACACACACATATATACACATACTAATCTCTGTACTTATATTAAAGCGTTCATGCGCATTATTTACATTTATGATATAATCGCGAATTAACTATATGCCTAAAACTAAAATTATACCACATAAACGTGATTGAGAATTGATATTAATTGCCAGCTATAGGCCTTCATATAAAGCACCTGGAGAAACGTGTTTATTTGGCTATACAATCCTAGGTCAGAGCCAATTAGTGGCCGAGACCAGAGATCATACAGACACGCAATATTTCAACAGTCTATTGGCGGCCATGTAAGCAGGGAAGGCCGATGGTTGCTATTAGCTGAGGTATCTTTTATTTTGGGAAAAACACATTCTCGAAGATCTTCACAGTTAAGGGCGTACTGCGGAACCGCTCCAATGGCCATTTCGCCGCCTTTTAATTCAGCAACGTCCAGACCACATAGATTTCCAAGCATAAAAGACATCCTTTTTTGGGGGGAGGGGGGAGGCAGTGATAGGTTTCTTTCATGGAAGTTGTTCAACCATTTTTTTTTCGGCTCGGCGCCTGAAATCAAATTAGCGATGATTTCTGATGAATTAAAAAAATACTCAGTTCACAGAGACACTCTATTCACCAACTCAACAGCAATGACAGCAACATGTACATTTTCCAAAAGCTGGTTTAACATTCGGCTTGCTTGGTCCTATCGTTAGCTTATTTACAATCAACAGAAAATGCTAATGTAATCATGATTCGAACCTGATAGAGGCTATAGAAGGTAGCACAGGATTGACTGAATAAAGACAAATCGTCATCTTTTATACAATCATAAGTCACTTACTGTATAGGCGCGCTAATGCTTTAAGGGCTAATGAACGGCGCTGATTCGTTACACAGAGGACAAACTTTCCATTGGTTCGGGAAACGAAGAATTATACACTGCGCATTGGCGGGATCCCTCAGTATCTCCTCTTCCACAATCTTATTGATGCATGATATCACATTCCAGGGTAAAACAACGAACACAAGTCAAAATGGTTTGTTTGCTTTCAGGCAAACTTCCCCCCACAAAGAGAGGATTGTTTTACTATCAGGAAGCAGCCAAGATAAAACTTACATAGAAACGTTGGCTCTACGAGTCTGCGGTTAATGTTTCACAGTGTTAACGTACATACAAAAAGGTACTTTTTTACGCAGGCGGCTGTGAACACCACAGTTCACTGGAGAGGATTTCAGAGGAAGAGGAAACTCCTAGAGTTGGTACAGATCTCATAACCGTTATGGTACAAGCGGTATGTGCACCTCGTGGTGCGGGACTCGCTGCAGTATTCACCGGGAAAGCACTTTGATGACACATCTGGTTATTAGCCAACAAGAATCCACACTCCTCCATGCAATGTTTCCACCAATGAATATCACAACCAATGCTGTCTCAATCGTCTTCGCACTCGTCTAGAACCTGGAAGTCACCCATGTTCATACTGGTGCCACTGCCATTGCTTGCCACATCTGGAACACAACAGCTAACAGGTTAACCCTATTTAAGACAAGCTATCATGTGGCACTTCACACGTTTTCATGGCACATACTTGAAATACGAAATGCCGTTCTTGACTTCGTTGTACGATTAAGTCTTAGGTTACCTAGTTACATTTAACGTCAAATCATTATGAGGATTATGGAGAAATTCTGACCACTAAACACAACTTTTAAGGGGAGTTTCAATAAAGCTACACTAATGCTCACGGCAACGATCTGGTATAATTTACTTTAAAACAGACTTACCCGCCGTCTCCATTTCACTATTATTCAATGTCATATTTGGGTTAACGAACTCGCCACCAGATGACAGGCCAAGTAAAGACTCAGTCAGGTTGGCATTAGTGCCCGTCATGCCCTCTCCAGGGAAATACTCCATGTCTGCCAGGACTTCTGGATTAAACGTCAATGGCCCCGGAGACCCCAAGGAAGCATCCATGCATATCATATCAGATAGTGTCTGGGGCATGAAATCATTACTGGAAACATCCATTTGATCTGGACCAGAAAATTCTGGAGGGGTTGTATAACGGGTAGCGGAATCTAGGCTTTCCTGAAGGACAATTTCTGCCCCATGAGTCTGACCAAAAAACCCAGGCTCAGCTGAAGTCGGTTCAGTAGTGTTAATTTCCTGGTTGTGCTCGCTCATTCGCTCTGAACTGACTTCAGCAGCTGGAGTTATCAAACTGGCCAATGTTGACATGTCGTCCTGAAAAATGACTGTTTCAGTGGAGGCTAAAGCCTCATTTGAGGCGTTTCCTTCCTTTGACAATGGCTGAAAACTGAAAGGCATAATGTTACTCAGAGTGTCATCGCCCCTATGACTTGTTACAGCCAAACTACCAGTTTCCACTGTAGCGTTTTCTTCGGCTGCTATCTCGATTCCGCAGCGAGAGGATTCACTTGGAATTTCAATGGGTGCTGTCAAGGACATAGCAGCCGGGACTTCTTCAGAAGTGGAAGGTACTTGGGGTTTTTGATATATTTCTTGGGTTCCTCCAAGACTCACTGACTCACATACATTTCCAGTCATATGGGTGTCAGCAACAGATGTGGGCACATGTGTCTCAGAAACATTCGTAGGTTCAGAGAAGGGTTGGGCTTTAACAGTAGACACAGGTTGACCTTCACAGGTGGTAGTTGAGTCAGTATTACATGGAGTCTTGTTACCATCAGTTCCCAAGGACTCAACTGTAGTGGACTTTTCACGCCCAGGCTGGGAGGATGGGGCAACAGACGATACTTTTAGTGCATCATTCGAGGCTGAACCATCAAATCTGTCCTGCGCCTTAACAGGCTCCATGGGGTCCTTAATGATATCTGAAGTTGGAGGCAGTTCTAAGACATCCGAGGGAACAGTTTCAGTTACCAACGCTGCAGTGGATTTGACAGCCAAAGGTACAACTGTGTTGATACCTGTGGAATTAGATGATGTTCGAGCACTCTGGTCCGTGAAACTTGGTCTCATTCCACCTGGTCCCATTGGGCCTTGATAAGGAGGTCCAGGAGGACCAAAAGGATGGGGACCCATTGGACCCGGACCCATTGGCCCAGGGCCAAAAGGCCGTGGGCCAAAAGGACCAGGGCCCATTGGTCGTGGGCCGTAATACTGAGGACCTGGGGGCCCTCTTGGACCAGGGTAAAACCCTCTCCCTGGAGGGAATCCTTGCTGGAAAGTACGAGGGGGATACTGGCAAGGCCCAGGTCCTTGTGGAAACATGTTTGTCTGAGGACCATATCCCATATTTCCTTGATATGCTGGTGGCCCACAAGAAAATGGAGGAGGTCCATAGAAAGTTTCAGGTGGATTTTGTAAGAACGTTGGCGGGCCTGATGGGTAATGATTTGGAATCGTTGGGTCAATCTGAGCAGAGGACGTGGCTGTAGTGGTTTGAACTGCAGCAGTGTCAGATGACGGAGTCTGTGGAAGACCTGCAGTGCCACCTGAACTGGCCTCGGACTTCTGGCCATAAAAAATGTCAAAAAGGTCTTGTACTGACTTAGATCCTGGGGAAGAAACTTGGTCTACTGATTTTTTATTCTTGCTGCCCTTTTTCTTCTTACCTTTGGATGCTGGTGGGGGTGGTTTAGGGACAGCAAGAGGGTTTGAGCTTGCAGGGTCAATGCCCAAGAGTTTCATTTCTTCGAACGATTCTTTCTCAGATGCTGAGGGTTTAGTCTGGGGTGGTGGTGGGTCCTTTGGTGTTGGAATGGAAGACAAATCAAGTCCCACTGAAGATTTGCCTTTTTCACTGCTGGGTTTTTCTTTATCAGTAGTTACCTGGCTTTTGTCAAGGGTAGGTTCCTTTATGACTGGTAGGGGCTTTTTGCTAGAGGCTTCACCAATACTCAGAAACTGATCAAGTGGTGCAGACTTGGTCTCCTCTTCTGATTTACTGCTTTTTCTCACAGTCACAACCTGGGGTTTGGGAGGTGGTTTTACTGGTTGCGGTTTATTCGCCACAGCAGTCCACGTTGGGTACGCAGATTTCACATGAGGCTTAATCTGAGTTTTTCCAGTTAACTTTATGGCTATTTTGGCACCCTTGCCTTGTTCTGCAGAAGATGCATCTTCCTTGGTATCTGTCGTTTCAGTAGCATTGGCTGCATCTGTTTCATTACCTTCTTCTTCATCATCTGCAAATACATCACTGCCCTTTGTTATAAGTGGTTTGGTTTCCTTCTTGGTCCACGTGAAATTGCTGAACGCTTTACTTATTTTGCCTGTTTGAGGGAAAGCAGCTGGGTCCTTCTCACCTTTCAAAGTTAACTTTATAGCTTTCCCACCAGTGTCAGTAGCCGATTTTTCCTTACCCTCAGTTCCACCTTCACCAGATAAGTCATCCACTGGCTTTTCTGACTTTTTCAGGGACTCCTTGATTTTTTGATCTCTTTTTTCATAAAGACTTTGCCTTTTCAATCGTTCTTCATCAATCTTTTGTTTTCTCTTGCGTTCTTCCTCTTCAAATAAAAGTTTTCGTCTTTTGTTTATTTCATCTATAGATTCTTCCTTTCCACTTGGCTCTGGTTTCCGCTTGTCTGCCTTCTTTTCATCTTTCTTCTCTTCTTCCTTCATCATAGAAATGCCTGCAGCTTTATCTAAATTTATGCCCCTTTCGTAAAACAGGTTATCCTCTGTGAATTTCTGGAACAATGAAGTGAGTAAAGAAAAACATTAAATTAAATAATGACAAGTGGTGAACTGGGACTGTAACACTATTACATGTCTACAGGTACATTTATTACAAAGCTTACGTTTCCTTCTTTTTGATTTATTTATTTGCTTATCTGATTGGTGCTTTACGCCGTACTCAAGAATATTTCACTCATACAACGGCGGCCAGCCTTATGGTGGGAGGACACCCACAACCATTCGCAGGTTGGTGGCAGACCTTCCCACGTACGGCTGGAGAGAAAGCCAGCAAGGATGACGGCATGGGTGGGAGGCTTCTGGGTCATTACACTGCACTAGTATAGTCTATGAAGGACTTAAACGCCAAATATTTTGAGTATATCAAAATTCACTAAAATTACAAGAAGGAACTTACAAAAACAGGCGACAAATTCACTTGATATTTCTTCAATACTTCTTGGACAGCCCAAAAGAAGCTTCCCAATGCTTTATTCAGGATGCGCTCACCAGTGAAGGGAAATAATCCACTCTCTCAAATATTACTTTAGTAAATATTTGATATCAGAAAATTTCTCTGGAAGTACCACCCATAGATGAAATGGCGGTTAGTGAAAAGCGATATCAGTACAGTTGTATACATTGGAGTTTGATTTGGATGAAAACTGGAAATGCCCTGGTGCTAGATGCCAGGCTATGAGATGCCAGGCTATGAGATGCCAGGCTATGACATGCCAGGCTATGACATGCCAGGCTGCCGGAAGACTTTGTAATTTCCAATGTGGACAATAACATGAACCTTGTCATGTCACACTGGTATACCTTGTATTTAGTGTTGTGTTCTTCACTTTTCAAGTGGTGCTCAGCACACAGTTCATCCCCAGAAAACACGCAGCACAGTGTACAGTAAAATGCCTGAGTTGGCCGCAGAAACTCAACACCTGGGAATACACAACACATTACAAGTTACCACATGTTACTCAATATCGAAAACGCGACTTGGAAAATCAGGCACATGAAATAAAATCTGAACCAAAACTTTGAAGATGTTACGTTATCTAAAATAAGCATACAATACCCACAACCTTTGAACTGACAAATCTCTGCAAGTAATTTTGTAAACAGCTTTTTAAAATTCACACATGACTTTTAGCCTTCTGCTAACCTGTTACCTTTATATCATGTATACTGCAAAATTCAAAGCATAAAATTTCACGGGTTATATCATTTCAGTTCAAGAGAAGGCAAAGGCCCAAAGGCACTGACTTTATTCTGATGCTGTCTCACGACAACACTAACACTTTACACGAACAGGGCTCACCAATTCACAAATTAGAAATACTACATGTAGCATTAACTACAGCTTAGTTATTACCTTTTATCATTGCCACTTGTACCTCTTTCCCTTTCTTGGGTGGGGCACTGGCTGGGTTTTTCACAGCTTCAGGCATCCATGGGCGATCATACGGATCGGATTTCTGAAAAGATTTACTTAAGTTAGCCTCAAATCACTCCTGTGATTAAAATGAAACAGAAATATGTGTATTCCTCAAAAGTATTTTGTTAAAAATACAATATAAATGACAAATATGATTTCTGTAAAAAAATGATGTAAGTTAGCCTCAAAGACTTCACGTGAATAGAATATAATGACAAAAATGAATTCTGAGGGCATTTTGGGGGCAAACAGTTGAAATATAATTTCTGTAGAAGAATGCATATTCCCCCCAAAAAATTACGTGACTAAAATATAATTTACACTAATCAACATACAAAAAATCATAATGAAACGCAATGTAACCATGTTTCATTTAAGTTTGCATAGTGAAGATGTAAATACATATTCCCCAAATACCTGCACATGTTTCTTTGACTGCAGATGATGGAAAACATCGAATATATTACTGGATATGTGATTACATGTTCTGCACCAGTGGTTCCCAGGGTCAATGTACTCATAAACCACCTTCTCCTCCTTCACTATGTTAGCAGGAGGTGACTCCACTACGGCTTCCTTCAAGGTAAGAACATGGCCACAAAGCACGATGAGAGGTGCTCAAGTTCTGACAAACTGACGTGGTTGATATCCTTACTGATTGAGTTTACATCATCAACATATTTAAATCAAATTTATGAAGAAAAGATCACAGACAAAACAATCTGATAAAATTACCCATGTTTTGAGGCCATCAAAAAATATCTCCAATGCTGCAAAGAAATGTTTAAAGAGTGAAGTACAGGTAATTAAGTGTTCTTTTTAGCTTCTGATAAACTTCACCTACCTTCAAATCTAACACAAAGCTTTACAGCAATTATTTTAATATTGAATGGTTTCACAAAACAAAGAACACGTATCAGAAAATGTAATTTATGGTACCACAACCACCATCAGCAACAAGTATTAGAAAATAATGCTAAATTACATCATACCTTGGTAACTGTTCTTGTTTCCTCTACCGCCTCTTTAGGAATGTCCTTCACAATGCCCTCCTTCTTGAGACTGAGCCCCTCACTGGAGGCTTTCAGTGTTTTAGAATTCTCATCAGCTGCTTTTCTCAGGGAGGAAATCTGCTTAGCTATCTCCTCCTGCAGTTTGCTATTCTCCATCAACACAGGATCTTTGTGGCCATCTTTCTGGCGCTGTTTCTTTCGCATCAATTCATTCTGCTGTTTGCGCAACCTTTCCAACTCCCTTTCCAAGCCCTCCAATCGTCTCTGTCTGTCAGCGCTCTCTTGCATCAGCTTTTCCCGCTCCTTTTGGGTCAGCAGTGATTTGCCAGTTTGCTGTTGCTGTTTCACAGAAGCTGTCGCAGGGCTGGCTTTAGATTTTGCCACTTCTGCTTTAGGCGCTAAGACTGTTCTGCGTATCACTGGCCCACTTGCCACCACCGTTCTGGTCTCCCACACTTCTTCCTCCATCTCACTTTCTGACCTAATGTGTCTCCTGTCAATACTGTATCGCTCAGTGCTTTTTTCTTGTGATGAAAAAGTTCTCATTATTTTGATCTGTGACTTGTCATCACTGGGTCTTTTTGAGTCTCTGTACTTCCGAGAATCAGAGTCCTTTCTCGAAGGTGGAGAAAGGGATCGTTTACTGTAGGACTCACTCCTTCGGTGATGCGGGTGTCGGCCGGGTGATCTACCTCTTCTGTCTCTTCCATCTTGGGACAAATCCCTTCTGTGAGGAGACAAACTTGTCCTGTGTGGAGAAATACTTCTTCTACGTGGAGAAATACTTCTTCTACGTGGAGAAATACTTCTTCTACCAGGAGAAATACTTCTACCATGAGAAAAATTTCTTCCATCTGGAGAATAACTTCTCCTATCTGGGGTAAAGCTTCTTCTGTCCCTTGAGATACTTCTATCTGCAGACACATTTCTTCTTGGGGATATACTTCTTCTTGGAGATATGCTCCTGTCAGAATGGCTTCTTCTGTCATGCGAGATACTTTTGGAGTAATGATCATAATGATCTCTATTTGATGATCTTTTGCCGTCCCTGTCCAGAGAATACTGACTGGATTCTCGGTCTACAGAAATCCTGCTACCATCTCTGCCCACCAGAGGAATAAGATGCGACTCTCGGTCATCCATGTGCTGAAGGTGCTGAGGGGGCATGTCATAGTCTCTTTCATACATCACGGATTCATCATGCAAAGGGTCATACATGTTTTTAACGTATGAATGTCTTGGGTCAGGGGGCGTATTACTGTAATGGTCAGTAGGAACAGCCCCAAACTGTGAACTCAGGCCATACTGAAACCTTTGAGACTGTGAATACGGAGACTGTTTGGTGTCCACAATGGCTTCCTGATTCTGGAATTGCATTGCTTTGGTCTCTTTGTCTCTGTAGTTTCTCTCTGCCTGTCGAACATTTTGCTGAGCACTTCTGACCAAACTCTCAACATCTTCCTCCTCCTTTTTGAACAGGGATCCCCTTAATTCTATGTTAGAAAGACCTCCACTCAAAAACGAAGCCGTTTGGTTAATTCCAAACTGCGGTTCTTCAATCGTTGGCAAAGGTTCCTGCTTAACCGGTTCAATAACTTGCTGTGCTTTTAACCCAGTCGCTTGCTTTGCTCGTTCCTGCATTCTCTTGGACATCTCAAAGTCAAAGCCTATGGATTGCAGGATACCTTTTATCATGGGGTTTTGGATTAAGTTATTGTCTGTGGTCTCCTGCTTGGACTGGGAGACTGGCTGTACTTCTTCTCTCTGGTATGGCTGAGCTGGGTGGTGTTGCTGTGAAGACAATCCTGCTACCGAGGAATCTGGCACTTGTGTCCCCAGTGAGCTGTCCATTAGCGAACTATAAGTTATCTGATCACGCCCCACCATTCCAGATGATAGGGATGCAGACGGCAAGGAACTGACAGGTGCATGTCCTAACCCTAACATATTAGGAAGTTTGTTCTGAGACAGAACACTGCTAGCTAAAGAGTGTAACTGAGCAGTGGCTTTGGCATCAAAAACAATTGGATTTTGAAGAAGGGAAGAGGGCTTACTCTGTTCATTTCTCAGAAACTTCAAGCTGTCCTGAAGAAGACTCGCATTTCCCAACACACTTTTTTGCCCGACAGTTAAATCTCTGTCTCTGCCTGACAAGTAATCTTTCTTCTCCTCAAACCTTTGCTCAGGCTGAGAGCTATTTGAAGACTTTCCATACAGAAACATTTCTTCATCATCAATTTCCATGGAATTCATTCTCGATGTTGACAGTTGTGAATGCATCAGCGTACTAGGTATGGCACTTGCTTGTGACTGAGAAGGCTTCTTGCCGGGAAAAGCAGATGGGAAAAGGGGTTTAGTCTGAGGGATGATCTCAGGTGCAGGAGTGATCCCCGGTAGAGCGTCTGATCGATCACCGAAGCCGGAGATGACAGGTGACTGTTTAGAACTGTCAGTGCTCTTCTTAAGAATGGATTTCTTTGGTTTTGCTGAGGGTGGTGGTGGAATAGCCCGTTGCTCCCCTGGGAGCCCTGGCGGCATTCTTGTCACACCACTGACCTCTTGCGACAGAGTCATCATGACGTTAGGAGGTGGGGAAGGGGAACTCTTATTATCCTCTTCATAAGAGAAGCCAGGTAATGGATGTCTCCTCAGTGGCTGTGATGAATTAGGAGGCACTGCTTGATTGGGTGAGAGGTCTCTGTATATATCCTTGAAAACTGGCGAATGACCAGGGCGTTCCTCAGACCTGGTGTCTGCTCTGACTGGAACATCCATATTCAGCCTGGTGTCAATTCCAAAAGGTACTGCGTCTTTTTGGCCATACAGATGCTGGACACTTTCCACACGATCGGGAGGCTTTTCCCGTCCTCCAAGGTCAAGGTCGCCTGTCAAGATCCGCTCCTCTAGTATAGGAGGGCTCCTGTAAGGACTGCTTCTGTCATGGGAGCTGTGCCTGTCTGAGTATGGCGAAGATGGTCCTCTTTCTGCTGGGGATGAATCTCTGTGATGTCTTGAAGGCGATGAACCTCTTCTGTATCTCAGCTGAGGTGAACCTCGGCGATACTTTGATGATGACGATCCCTTTCGCTCTCCCTGAGTGGGCGAGCCTCGTCGATCTCTGTAAGGTGATGACCCTCGCCGATCCCTGTAAGGTGATGACCCTCGCCGATCCCTGTGAGGTGAGCCATGCCTATCTCTTCTGGGAGATGAACCCCGCCTGTACCTTGAAGGGGATGAACCGTGTCGATCTCGCTTGTCCCTCGATGGCGAACCCCTGTAAGAGCCTCGACTTCTGTAAGATGGCTTGTGTCTATGTGGTGAATTTTCTCGGTCCCTTGAAGGCGAGCGTCGTCGGTTTCTGGGGGATTGATCTCGTCTGTCTCTGTGGGGGGAACCTCGCCTTCCACTTCTGTCTCCATGAGAGGATGGACTCCGCCTACCCTTGTCTGAGAACATCTCATTTCCAACTGTGATGCGGATGGATTCTTCACCTCCACTGCCATGATCATCCTGGTTGGAACACAAAAAAGGGACTTTTCATTTAGAAAGGAGAGTCATAACAAAATCCTGTATTTTACTTCATACATGTATATAATTTACATGTTCCACAAATTACCTAAAATAAAGTATACACCAAAATACTACTATTTCCTCATGGAACATTCCTAAAGCGGGAGATCAGCATGACACTCCAACAATAGCAAGTGACTTTTCTTTCAGTTCTTATTCCGTACCTCACACAAAACATACATTTATTGCAGGGACTTCATCAATAATCAGCAACATTCAGTTCTGCTTAGTAAATGAAATCCTGTGCATAAAATATCCTGATGTTTATACCTGGTTTTTTTCTTTGCGTTGTTTAGCTGTTATGCACTAGTCAGGCAAATGCAGTCCTGACATTACACATGAGCTCTTATCACAGGAAACTCCAAAAAAAAAAAAAAAAAGAGAAAAAAAAAAATCAGACTGATATAATATACTTCCACTTGATGCGCTACGGATACACGTAAATCTGACATGACTATGTAAAGTTCAGTCACATACTCACAAGCGGGCACTAGGGTCATTCATACACCCAAGGATTTACTTCGTCACCTGACACTGATGACTTCTACACAGCAAAATGTCACAGCATGGTAGGCTATAAGCTGTTTTTCACATCAAATCACAAATACCTTCTGTCAATACAGCTGAAACTTGCAATCGTGACAAATTTAAATAATAAATTTCTTTCACAGAGCAGTTTAGTGCAGTGTCAAACGTTTCACCACAACAGCCAATTGTCAACTTTTTGGGCCTGTGTTCAAAACCCTTTCACGTTTCCAGCCTCCCAATAATTTCAAAGTAACATTCACTTTTGGATGACAAGAATTCAGATGTCAACTGGCCTGGCTCTATTCTAAGGCTTCTCTTACTTAAAAGTGAATGCTGTCTACTAGTATAAATTTAACTGAGGTTTTGTGAAAATGTCATTTATTGAATATTTATTTTGTCATACCATAAAGCAATGAAAATACAGTTTAATCTATTTTTAGCATGTGGCATTACACTTAAAATGCAGGTTCCCAAATACCATTTAAATTTCGAATCAAAAGCATACTGTCTGGGCATTTTCTGTATCTGTAACATACTGACTAAAAACAGAACATGTTCATTACACACACAAATGTATCTCAAAATCAGGGTACTCATCACAAGCGTGAAATAGGGAAAGAGGCATTCAAACAGCCCCATTAGAGGTCATTTTGTCTGAGCAACTTCTCATTCCAGTGTTAAAGGTGGTGAATTCAAGCAGTCCAAATGGCTCTAAATTTCTAGTTGGTGGTAGTCTCCCCTGCAGGAGTGTGTCCATGGGAGGACTGTGTGGACAGGCATTTGGGCAATGCCTGGTGGGTTGGGGCCGCTGGGTAAGAAATGGGCTGCTTGGCTTGATCAACCAAAAATGCTGAAAAGAATTGGGCTAAGCATGCTCGGTCTGGTTTTAAGACCCAGTCCGCAGAGTGATGCTTACAACTGATCTTCATACCACACACTGTTCAGCTGCACAAACTTTCGCAGTAAAACAGTACTTGCGCTTTACACCCCCATCTAGACCCACAGAACTCTGCTTTTGCTCCGATGTTTGGATATCACTTACAGTGGAGTCATACAAGCTTCCATTTATTTTTCTTGCATTTTTGCAAGAGTTCTACTGCCTCGTAACTCTGGCACTTATCTTGTGTCTCCTGCAAACGCAGACTTGCACAAATATGCGTGCTACAATTTTGGTCGCCTCACTGCCATTCTTTCAGCCCCCCATGTTCAAAGATCACTAAAATTTTCTAACCCTGAGGTTTCAACACACACACTGACTTGTTTTGTGCCTAATCCACATCTGTGAAGGTGAATACTGCAGCAGTTGTAGGCTTAAAAATGAACTATGTTAAGATGACAGAAGTGTAGCTTCGATGGGATCTCTCTACATACGGGAGGTACATTGTCTACACTCACCACAGAAAGCTTTACAGACAGACAGGGTTATATAGGTGTGCGCTGGTTTGTACTTTCACAGGGGAATTTGGTCACGAGGCAGCAGAACCCTGTTGCCAGAACTCCAAAGCAGAGTGAATGGAACGTTTGGGTTACCCAGGACCCCATTTTCTTCTTTTACTTATTTACTTTTTTGGGGGGTGGGGGTGGAGGGTATGGGGACTTTTTCCCCACTGAATTGGACCCCGATCATCTGAATTGGATCCCGATGTCGCCTAACCTAGGCCCTGCAAAACGTCACTTCAAAATCGGTTTTGGTACGCAGTGCTGTATGAACAACAACAGTGCTACTTATAACAAGTCTGCAGATCTGATTTATTAAAGACTGTGCTGTGTTTAACAACCTGAGGTCCTAGTCTCTCTGACACCGGTCTTTTACTGAGCGGAGACCGTGAGCGAGATCTACTACGACCGTTTCCATAATCACGGCTGTCCGAGCGCTTGCTGTCTCTCCTGCCATCATGATCTCCGTGCTCATCACGAGTTTCATTTTCGGTCTGTACGGTGATTTTCAGGGCTCTGTCATCGCTTATCGTGTTGTTGGGCGTGACCTCTGCCACGGGTGCACCTGCCCCACCCCACCCTCTTGAAAATGCAATTCCACGGCCTCTAAAAAATCTGCCCCTTCCCCGACCGCGTCCACGGGCTCTGATGTTCACATTTCCCCACATCGTCGCCATTAACTAACAGGCAAGATACATTATCGCGCTTGCGCGCAGCTTCTTTCTATGCATCACAACAACCGCAAACTGTGACCACTATACAATAGATTGACATTTGATTTAGGAAATTATTAAATATGCTAGTTTTCTTTTATTCTCTTGTAACTAAAATATGGTGGAAGTTACATACACCCGTAAAATTTCTTTATTATGTTAAAAAAAGAGTACAAACAAGAAGAAAAAATATATTTAATATTAAATATATATTTAAAATTGTTATGTCTCCACATTTTGAGGAATATGATAGACGAGCAGAGCTTGTTATCTGTAACAAATCTGAGGAAGGCGTAGCATCAACGATGCACTGGACCTAAATTTATTTGTTTTTCAAGTGCGGTTCCTGTGAAGTGGGAATAAATAAAACTGTATTCCAGGTAACACATACAGGACGTACAGCTTCACTCTAACTGTGACATTCTTTTCATCACCCTGTACACCGAGCACGCTGGAAAGGTGCAGTTTCTCAGATAACATAAACTTTGTTTATTGACTTTTTATTATTGAACGCATGAAAAAGTTGTTCTCCACTGTAGAATAAGTTACGACTAGGGTAAAATCAAAACAGGCAGTATTTATTAAACCAAATGTCAGTCTGTCTAGTTTACATATTTACGACTTGTGCCAGAAATGGAAGTTGACGTTTCTCCACGCCGGATTGGCCGGGGGAGTGGCGCGTATTCTTGAAGCAGTCGATATCTAACCAAGCGAAACTCGATGACTCAAACAGTCTGGGCCGGCGACGGGAACGGCCGGAAAAGCTTCTGTTGAAGCTATGTAACCTGAACTATGCATGGAAGTCGTCTGCAGGCAGACATATCCACCGGATCTACTCCCTGTCCAGCCATGACTCGCGTACGTGTTCGGCTGTAGGTTGTGATGTGTTGTGTTGTTGTTTGGAAAACCAACAAGTTGATTGCTCGTGTGAACTGACCATTGTTATTGTCAAAGATGCCCCAACAAGTCCTCTCGGCGCAAGGTAATGTATTGTGTTTCTGTCGAGCCACGAGAACTAAAAATAGATGGCACAGACAGTTGTTTTGATTATTGAATCTGGGCGTACGGTACGTGATGCGTAATCGTATTTAACAATAACAGGGCCTGATACCTCTAGGGCAACTGCCTCTGTCTGGAGTCAACGTCATTGTTTGAGAGGTTTCTCACTGCTTTTCTACTATAGTACCTGTGAATTTGATATTTAATAGGGAGTTTATGCCATAGTTCAGTGGATGAAACATAACTTATTACAAGTGTTTGTAAAACCTGACGAGCCTAAAAAATAAATAAATAAAAAAAAAATGGGATTTTCAGAATTTTATATTTGTAAATTATTAGTTGAAAATAAAATTGAGATTTCAGTCACCCATTATGTACTATTGGCACCTGTCAGAAAATAACTGTTTAGACTTCTGACAAGAGCTGACCCAAGGTTTAATTTTGGTTTGGTCTATACAAAAATGTTGGTCTCATTACAGGATTATATTGTAGAACTGAAGACAAAGTTTGAATATTTGTTAAATTTTTGTGCACTCTGTGTACCAGACATAAACAGTCCATATTAATATGTGTGCACGTACATGTGTATGTGGTGCCCATTATAATGGACAGCTGTATCCATTTTTATGAGTTCACTTATCTCTGTGACACCATACACTACTACATATACAATAGCTCTCTAATCACTGACTACCGCAGCCAGTCAGGAAGCTCAACCCTTGAGTGCAGTGCGTCTGTAAGTGACTGGCCTACCCTGTATTAACACAGTGTTACATGGTGTGCTCTTTCCTTGTTCCAGGCTGCCGCCCGGAAAATGGTGTTTGTGATATGATAGTCATTAGTGACATTGATGAAAACGGAATAAACACTAATCTTAAAACCAGATACCAACGAGATGAAATTTATGTATCCTTTTCCCAAGTGTATATACAGCCGATTGGACTCAAAGGAAATAATTTTTGATTTTTAAAATGTTGAATGGTATAATGGAGGCTTGAATGGTATAATGAAGGCTTGAATGTACTGATGAAATGAACCTATTCATTTACTTATATTCATGTGTATTATTATATTTCCTGTGTAAAAAGGTAATGAAAATAAATCAGATCTTGTTAAACCATATGATTATTTAGTGTTCATAAATCTGAGCACTGAGTTTAAAATAACTAAGTAAGTTAGTTGTTTGGAATTTTCACGGATCAAATACATGGATGTTGTACAGCATACATGCGTGTAAACTAATCCCTGCATTGTTCCCACTCGTGATGTGAACATGGTACACTTGTTATTACTACAGGTGGGTTAATACCTTAGCATACATAGCAGTGGAAATCCATTCAATTAATACTTCAGCTCTGCTAGGCATTACATGTATACTGGCACTTGTAAAACTGAAAACCACTTAAGTAATCAAATATTTGAAATTATTGGTCGGGTTAGATTTGGTGTCTTGAAATTCTCCCTATTAGTTAGTAGCAGACGGGGTAGTGATAGCTGTAGTGTGCATATGGCAGTGTTGGTGCCAGCCTGACAGGGCAGTCACTGATCTCTCCCCTATATAGTTTGTCAACTCAGCCTGGGTCACTAGCCCTAGGCTGCATTATAAACCGAACTACTGATAGTTTTCTTCTTGCCATGTGCTGTCTTTCATTGAGAGTACTTTCTGGGTCAAAGGTCAAGTTGGGTTATCCATTGTGTTAAGTTGATAAACCTTTACAGTACTGTCTCCAAAGAGAGTTACCCTCAGGTACAGTAAGTCTTGTAATTGTGGGCCCAAATGTTTTGCTCCCTTTGTCCAAGAACAAAAGTAGACACACAGTACACTGTGGCCAGTGTAGTTTATTATTGTATTCTGAGACATGAATAAATTTAGCTATTTATTATTAGCCTGACAGAGAAAGGACCAAGTTACTAACTGATTTTGGCCCAGTATTTTTTTCTGAATTGTTGATAAATACCCTGAAAATATGTAAACATCATTTTAGATGAAACAAAGAACATGTGCAAGCAAATTTTATGACACTCAGCTGTTTTGTGTATCAGTACAGATAAGTGAAAAATTCTTGAGGATGGAATTATGGAAAAATCAAATGATCAGCTATATCTGCAAACAGAAGTTCACAGTTGTTTCAGGTCCGACATTGTACATTGTATGCAACTCTCTTGATTTTGATTTTTTGAAATTGATTTTCTGGGGTAAAGGTTAAATGTAACAGCTATATTTACATGTCAGTATTCCCTTTTTTCACATTTATCTGAGAACAGAGCAAAAGACATAGTGATGGAAATGATAGAATACATTGCATGAAGTTAATGTTATACCACATGAACATGCAATAATGTCACATTTATATAATCTGTAATGTTCATTGTGAACGCAAGAAATCACAAAAACAATTCACCTGTTTATAGAAACTTGTAACATATCAGATCATGATGGTCCAGGCAGTTCATATTTTTCCAGCAGAAAGCAATTGAGGTGCCTGTAAAGTATACGTGGTAGCACTTTGACCTGGTGTTGTGGGTACTGACAACCATTGTTAATGATAAAAGGACAAGCTGTGTGTACTAAAGTGTTCAAACATTGCAGGAAGTGTCCTAATAAAAAAAAGAACACATTTTTACACCCTGCATCTTAATTGAAAGAGCTATACAAACTGTGTGGAATACTATTTTTTTACATTTTTTAAAGGTTTTGTGAAAGAGACAAACTGTTTTATACATCATCATTTTTTACAAAATCCACATATTCGGGGCACACAGAAAGTCCCACCATGTTTTAGGATTGTCCAGTGAAAATCCTCCTTTCCTCCTCTTGAATATTCATTGTGACGTCACTGTGCTTAAGGTTTTACTCCTACCATTTAATTAACGTGCATCCAGTCTCAGCTAAATATGTTCGTACATCGTGATAATCGTGGATTTTAAGTTCTGTTAAAGCCAACTGTTAAAAAGGAAGAGTTTGAGATGTACTAGAGGCCCACATCATGCCTACATGCTTGGCTGTAGACTACCAAAATGTGTCTGAATTATGATGTCTTTAGGGCAGAGAGCGCAACCTGTCCTGTCACAGATTGCCCTGTCAAAGCCAGAAATCCCGGTTCCCACTCGCTTGAGCTTGATGGTTGTCGGTAGAACTGCTGTTCTCAGCCTTAGTCCTCTGTGATTGAAACTGATAGCTGTGTAAGCCGAAGTTACATTCACTATCATCAGAACTAGAGCTAGGGTCATCACTGAAGCCTTCCATTTCATTACCTACATGATTTTTGCTCTTATCTTCAAAGACAGAAGAGCTACTTTGCAAAGCTAAGCACGATGACGTAAGCAATCTGTAAAAATGGCGGCCTAAAAAGGCTTCTCAGTCTTGGATGTTTAACTATTAAATACTCAAATAACAAGCACTTCCACCAGAAAGTTGAGATTTTTTATTTAACCATAAGTAAAGCTCTTTCATTTAAGGTATAGGTTGTATAAATTTGTTCTTTTCTTTTAAGATATGAACTACAATAGGTGAGCAATTCCTTAGAGATGAGATGTTAGTGGCTGGGTTCAGCAGACCATGTATATAGTATCTGTCTACATGGACCTTGTTGTTATGGTGTGTTCCATTGACTGGCTATATATGTATGTACACCCACACTTACCCTCACAGCTTCCTTAATATGATAGGTGTATAAATTTGCAAAAACCTTTGAAAGCAAACACAGGCTTGATGTACATGAAGAACAACATAATCATAAAATGTTCTGGAGTAGAAAGTAAAACTCCGATCAAATATCAGCACTGGTGTATATTTTCAGGTGTGTAAGACTATACATTTTTTGCACGATTGAGTGCCATCTCAGTGCCATGACCTGGGTTCATTTTGAGGTCATCATTATTGTTTTGAGCTCTTAAAAAACGAGCGAACGACCAAACATTTTGACCACTGCCTCTATATGGCTGTAGTATTGCAGAAGTGATAATTAATCATGATCATTTTTGCCAGTGAAATAAAAAAAAACCCCCAAAACTGTGTGTGTGTCCTGCCTCAAGGAATATTTGATTCAGTAAATCTCTCTGTAATGAGGTGAATGAGCCATTCAAAATCAATCATTCTTTTGATTTGGTTGAGAATTTAGTGAAACGTGCAAATTTAAACAGGTTTTAGTTAGGTAGGTATGACTTTATTCTAGCCGTTCATGTTATTACCTGCGAGTAGAAGTTAAGTGTTTTTATTGGTATTTTGAAAATGATGTTTAAAACCATATTGTCTTCCAGTTTGTGCTTTTCAATAAATGATATACATGTTTATATGTAGGTTTAAAATCTTCTGGAATTGGGCATGTTTATTTGATCTATATCCTGGTTAGGAATTTATCATTAGCCTAAGTGCGCAGTTTAGTTATAATGACCTGGGATGTACTTCCTGTTCCAGGAAGCAGTGCATGTATTGTGTTGCAGAAGCATGGTTACATGTACATAGATATCCCTGTGCAGAACTATGGCTTCCCAAAGCCAGCTTTTGGAGTAATATGTAAATGATGTATTGAAGGCACAGTGTATATAATGATGGCACAGTGTATATAATGAAGGCACAGTGTATATAATGATGGCACAGTGTATATAATGATGCCTCAATTCCTCAACCTTTTCACATGTGAAAAAGCAACTTTCAGTGCAAGTTTTGCACAGTTTTTATTTGATTTTGGAGACAAGATTACATTGGTTTCAATCGGCTAGTTTCAGGGCTTCACAAAAAGTACAATTTCAGAAGTGAACACACAATAATGTTCTCGGAATATGCTTGAATAAACGCCTTGCAAACATGTGAAAAGGTTGAAGAATTACAGTAGTGTTGTTACTAAAGGAGCTGTGAGGGCTTTGATCACGATTTATTCATACAGGCTAATTTTTGAGCCACACCTGTGTGTGTATGTATGTCATGAAAATGAAGAAAAACTTAAAGACATTAAGTCACTTTATTGTTTACAAAATAAATTCCAACAGGAACACCAGTTGAATTCCATGGCATAACATGTGTTGGTAAAACTGAGACTTGTGGCTGTTTAACAGAGCGGTTAGATTTTATCAGAGCTGCATCTTAAGGATGTCAGGGTCAATTTCACAACAAACCTGCAAATTTGTGTAAGGTACACTTCGCTCCCATTAAACACATTGATCAGCGTTTTATAAATTTCATGGCTTAAACAAAGGATGTGTATGGATTTTTTGTTGGGTACATTGTCCTTTTTGAACTGTGACCTGAAATGAGGTCAAGAGTTGGTCTTTGTAATGGAGAAAATTATGACCATTCAACATCTTAATGAGCATTAACTAGGTCGTGTATGGTATAAGTAAAAATCTTAAAACTGTATGTCATAAGCAGGTGACATTTCTGTTCATGAAAACACATTTTCTTCAGAAGTTTAAATTAGAATATAACAGTTCTTTGGCTAGGCTGGTTATTGTCAGAGCTTCATAACAATTTCAGCTGTTCCTATCCAGTGTGATGCCATGTAAGAAAGGCTGAAATGTGGCCTGTAAGCCTGTTGATACGTGAGTGTCAAAAAATTGCACAGGGAAGTCTTTCCTTTTTATCATATGTGCATATTGAGTCCTGCCTGTTGGAGGCACATGTACATGTAAACGTGCAAAGTTTTGTATCCTGGGGTAATATCCTTGTAACCCTATCACCCCAACTAACCATGTGAGAGATACACGTGTGTGGATGAGTTATACATGTGTGTGGATGGGTTATACATGTGTGTGGATGAGGTATACATGTGTCTGGATGAGTTATACATGTGTGTGGATGGGTTATACATGTATGGGGGTGAGTTATACATGTGTGTGGATGAGTTATACATGTATGGGGATAAGTTATACATGTGTGTGGATGAGTTATACATGTGTGTAGATGGGTTATACATGTATGTGGATGAGTTGTACATGTGTGTAGATGGGGTATACATGTATATGGGTGAGCTATACAGGTATGAGGATGAGTTATACATATATGTGGATGAGTTATACCTGTATATGGATGAGTTATACATGTATGTGATTATCACTGGCCTGTTGTGTATGTCTGTCCAGATTTCTGGCATGTTCGCCTGTACAGAAGGTTGGCAGCAGGAGAGAGAGTGACCCCCCTCACCTTAGATGCTGGCTTAGATCTGGACCCCCCTCCCCCCAGCATCACTGTCTTATCTCCCCTGTCTCCACATCAAACTGAGCAGACCAAGGTTTATGTTTACCCACACATTCCCTTTCCTCTTGTAGCTGTGGCCAAGAATTTACATATCTCCACCTTTGCCTCCCTTCACAGAAACAAACTCAATCAGAGGTCAGTAGTCTGACAACATTGTACACAGTCTCTGTGATGTGCCAGTTCTACAACAGTACCTAAGATTATCTGATAAGAATAACCTGTGAGGAAATTCAGTGGATGTGTTAAATTTATCATCCAGAATTCTTTCAGTTTCTGGAAACTAAGAAAGCTTTGTGAATCTAAACTAAAGTTTCCAGAATAAACCACATACTGCTCCTTGCTAGTGATTTGACAAATGTCCAGGCTTAATGCTGCAGCAGAATCCATGATTCAAACACATGACCTGATTGGTCAAGGACTAAACCAAAGCAGTTCTTTGCCTATCATAACCAGCATAGGGCAGTGATTACAAAGTAGTAATTTAAAAGCCTTTATCACTTGTATTATTTAAGCGGAAGTATTACATGTTGACCAGTTAATTAACTTTGGCAATGGCAACTATATTCTCTCCAGGCACTCCAGTATCTAGCTTATTACATTAATCACCAATCAAAGAAAGAATGTACTGTTAGGTAATGTAAGTTTTAGTGGTCAGTGAGCGTAGATTTGCAGTGTCATAAAGTATATTCTGTACTTCATTTAAAGTTTAATATGTAATAAAATGACACTTTTGATGCCAACACTTGATTTTTTAAGATAAATTAATCAAACTTCACAAAGAACCCTTAAATTCCTCCATAAGGTGGATGAATCAATCAGAATCAAGTAATCTGTCACGTAAAAAGTGCTAAACTTCAGGGGAAACATCAGGTGAAGTTAAGTAATATTTGAAGTTTCTTCAAAGTGATGGGCATGTGTAGGCTGTAGAGGGCTGCATGACTGACTTAAGCTGCCGTTTTGGAGTACAGCTGCTATGACAACACATGGTAACGGGACTCCAGTATGGCCGACTAGCTATTGTTCTGCTAAGGTGCCCTCTCACCTGCAACTCATCTAAATAGGTAGTTTTCACTGTTAAAGAATAGGTAACCACATCAGCATACATACATGCAGGTACATCTCTGTGTGAGTATGTTACATGTAAAGGCTTGGTAGTTTACACTGCTATGCGTCATAAACAAGCAAAAGTGTAGAAGTATGTGTTACCATTCAGTATATTTGTGGTTATCCACTCCCCTTTCTTCATTCAGTCAGCCTCTCTGAATGACCCCCCTCCCCCTGCTCACAGACAGGGGATACAGTTGACCCTGCTCTCTTTACCCCACTGTTATCTGTAAGGGTAAAGTAATATCTCCCTCAGCCCCTGTGGAGACAGGATTTGGGGCCCTGCTTTACTCCACATGAAGTCTCAAGCCCCAGATTTCCTCCCCTGTTTGTTTTCTCTTCACCAGAGCTGTGCTGGAGAAGTTGGGATGTTTGTATCAAATATTTTCGTCCAGGTTGGCAGCATTTCTAAACATATGATCCAACATTATGTTCTAACACTGTCAGCAGTCTAGGACCTTAAAGCCATTTGACTTCCAACTGTTTTGTGGTGGGGGGGAGGGGGGCACAGATTTGTAGTTGTGACTTCTATCCTTCATAGGCAGTCAGCATTACTTCTGAAAATTCTCACACATGTTTATGTGTATTCGTTTTCTTTTGAAAAAGGTGAAAGCTAATGCATATAAACAAATGTAACTTGTCGAAACAAAAATTGTATTTCATTTCATTACTTGCATTTAATGATGCATTTTTAATTTATGAAAATGTTAACACTTATTTTCATGTTTATGTGCGACAAAATGTACATTTCCATCATTTAGCATGCGATTTTGAAGTTTCACTACACAGTCATGGAGCTGATACATTGCAGCCCAGCCATTACAGCCCAGCCAGCTCATTCATCCCAGCCCCCAGTGTGGTGTAAACAGAGGGTAAACAATCTCAGTAGAACATCACATACAACCACAGACATGCCAAGCATGTGACAACTCCTTATGTGATGAGAGCCCGAACATACTTGTGGCTACCCCAAAAAATGGCTGCAAAAGTATAGATTTTCTGAGAGGGCTGAAAAAAATCCTGAGGGATCTTCATTCACAAAACTGTGGTTATTTTTACCACTGGTCTGTGTTTGGTCCGACCAGCTGGGATGAGTTGTTCTAACTGAGGGGGTTGTAGGGGGCCTAACCATCTGGGCAGGGACCTGCATACAACACCAGCCATCAACAGTGCCAGAATAATGAGCAGCTTGGTCTGTGATTCTTTGTACCAAAATGACCAGTTTTGATTTTTTTTTTACCTCAGGAAAAAAGTAATATGAATGTTTGTCAAAATAGGTATCAGACTGAAGACTTGAAAAATGGTTGTACTGTAAGGTTGTATGCAGTGCTTTTTGGTATCCATGATATATTACGACCAAACAGTGCATTACTTCGTAACACTTTCGTAAATACTCAAATCTAATTACTCAGAAATTTAACATATTCACCTCTCTGAACCTGCCAGTCGGTGTTGGATATTCCTCATACATTTAATGGCAGTGCCGAGCAATCATATACCAATAATCTTGTGAAAGATAAACTGATGTGCTGCACATGTATGTCCTCTGATGAATGGAACTTATTTATCTGTACATATGATGTTAAAGGTTTTTTTCAGTTTGGGTAACTTTAAGTAAAGGGAAGACACAATAAACTCAGTACAGTAACGATGCTGATGTTGTCTTTCCTTCCAATGTTAATTGAACCGGACCCTGAAAAAGGAAGGCTGGTTTAGTGTGGTACATGTACTTATGTTTTGGGATATTTTGTGTGCTGTAACGACAAGGTGCTGTCTTGTTTGTGGAGTCCTAATCTCTAAGTGTGGAGTTTTACACTCCAAATGCATCAAACCTTCATATATACAAACCACAATCAAGCTATCAACTGTCCAGTTGGTCAGTCACTGTTGTCATTTTCTTTCCCAGTTACATGTTTGTTTGCATACCTCTTTACAAAGCCAGGGCTAATTATCCTGCAGTGTAACATACTATACACATTCTATTACTGGGTCATACAAAGCATGGCTTCAAAACTGGCATTAACCAAGGAAATTTTAAATTTCCATGATCGCACTCCTTATGGGGACAATAAGTAGGTAACAAATCCCATGTGGCTGTTTGCACAGCCTAAAGATTCTTGACGCCCTCTTCTTCTGCCAATAGGGCGTGCATAGCCTTATGTCACATGGGAAAGTTAGTCAGCGACTTGCTAAGTGTCTATGGTGTTCCCTGGGCACTCTGGTTTCCTCCACTCGTAATACTGATTGCTCTTGTAGAAGTAAAAAGATGTTAAATATGGTGTGAAACAACAAGCAAGTAAATAGATAAATATTGTCCTTGTGTATTTGACCTTGACCTTGTCTCAGACATTTACTGGTGCCATCCTGGTCTCTGTGAACCCCTACAAGAATCTGCCCATCTACGAACAGGTGAGTCCTGAAGTTTGACTACATGTTATACATCAGGGGCTGATTCCACATAGCCATTTCTGACTTGAGTCAAAATTTCAAATACGATTTGGAGCTTATTATTGGGCTCTAGAAGTTAAATTTTACCACTTTATCCATATTATCATCAGACATGTGTGTCAGTGTCAAATTTCAACTTTCAGTGTCAAAAACTAAATACAGTGATGAGGTTTTAAATTTTGACTTGAGTCAAAAATGGCTTCATGGAATCTGCACCACCTTCTGAGCTAAGCTCAGAACCATATCTGGTGTTTTACTGGTGTTGTCTTGGATGATGTACACAATGTGCAAATGCAGAAGCACCAAAAGTGTGTTGAGTCTCTGCACTTAATGGTATGAGATTACTTTTGACAATCTTTGGGAAGATGCAGATGTTTCTGTTCGGAGTGATACCTGGACACAGTTTGGTACAGTAGTGTAGCCGCCAGGTAGAAATTATCATGAAAATCTGAAAAGGTACAGATGGTAATCTGAAAACTGGTCTATTCTGAAAAAGTAGGTGGGTTTTGAAATCATTGAAATTCAAGGAAAATCTAGTGTTTTGTATAGGTCCTTTAACAAGGAATCTTTCTGTTAATGGTGGAGCATTGCATATTGACATGTCCCTTAGGCCCGGAACTGGTACACAGGAACCTCTGGCTCTCTGTTTGGTGTGTGCATCTTTAATTAGAACACCAAAGGTTATTGTCAATTCCAGCTGTTGTTTTCAACAAGACATTATTCCAATTTACTTGAGAGGAAATAAATATTAGTTTATGGGAGAGAGTACATACAAGTCTCTCAAACAGATCATCTGTTGAAAGCCGTGGTTTTACCTTGTGTGGAGTACTTCAGATGTTGAAGTCTAAGGTAAATGGTGAACTGAGTAGTTAAATGTGAGCTTTGCTCAGATGCTCATCCATCTACCTGTATTCTGTAAATGGTCTTAGTCTTAGCTGGCAACCAAGAAATTCACTGTTTTTTGCAGAGCATTCTCGAGACACTTGCTTAATTTGGAAGATGGCATCATTGATTTTATGAGACAAATGTTTGCTGATTACTTCTTATTTGGCAGTGTTGTGTATTGTGGTGGGTTTATATGTTGCCCATGTGTTTGCTTGCACCAAGTCTGTCATGGGTGCGAGGACCATTCTGGCCACTCTCCTGAATGGGTTTTCTGGAAAGATGAACAGAGCTTGACCAATTTCACCAATACCCAGAGAGATGGTGCTTTTTACCAAGGTCTGCCTCTTTTTATCCACACGTACACTGACTGAATATTTTTATCGATTGCATTGCAGCCAATCAAGTGAAGAGATATCTGCTGAGTTAAAAGTATTCATTAGGGCTTTGGTGTGTTTGGTAAATTTGAATTAAGTCAAGGTTTAACTCTCTTAAAGGTGTCAGCATAGGGGGTGCAAGTCATGTATAACTTAAAAAGAGGCTGTATTGGCTGAACTGTGCTTCAGCATGTTTTAAGCACACCGCAAATAGTGTAGTTATACCTGGAAATCATGCTTGAGATGACAACTTCTGTTGTCATAGTGATTGGTGCTGTGGGCAGTTTTCAACTCTAGCAGTTAAGCTGTTGGCATAGTCAGTTAGCTTGTGTTTGTTTATCCGAGGGTGGAGTTGTCAAACTACGGTTCATATTGTTATTATTGTAAAGGCAGGGACTGATTTGTCACACTGGAGGTCATTCTTGTCGTTAGAATTCTGTGGGTGGCAGGTTGCACCTGAAGGGCAGTAATTGGAGAAATGCCATGTTGTAATGACTGGGACATATATAAATGACCTGCTGTGGAGTAGACAGGTAGATTACATGTACTATGCATACGCTTTATACAGCCAAGTGGACAGATAACAGTTTCATGTGTTACCCCTGTATTTGTTATTACATACCCCAAATGACCTAAAATTTCGTCCATGACTAAGCTGCTTATTTTTCCCCTGATTCAGAGAATTCTGTTGATTTTAGAAAGTTGTTTTGAGGTTTGTTTGGAAGGTTGCATGATACCCTACTGGAAAAATGTGAGTTTCATCACCATAAATAAAATTTTATGACATTTATTTGCCTCTAAAGATGCACTTTTTTAGACGAAATTTGAGGATATTTACAGTATACATAAAATTTTGTTGTATCTGAATTTTGAAACAGTGTTTTAATGAATTATTATATAGGATATAAAGGAGTGAGGAGGTAGCCTCACTGACCATAGTTTTAGATGGCAGGTTGTAATAAGTGGTGCAGATTTTGCTCTGTTCCATGCACCCTTACTGAGTGTTCGAGATGGTATATTTTCAGTAGGTCTGTTCTGCTTTGTACATTTGTACAATCGCACAAATAAAGTAAAAATAAATATTATAAAATTGGTAATGTAGATTCAGATGATTGTTGAAAAATTATGGGAATATTCCCCCAACATCGTAATAATAGATAATAATTGTCTTGTTTGAGGTTTCATTAATCACAAATACAACTACATGGTAAACAGTTTGTTCCAGATTGATAATTTCTTATAACTTTTCTCCATAGTAGAAGGGCCAGGAGCCATGTTGAAGCTGGCAGAGAGAGCAGCGATGGCAGAAGAGTTATCTGCCAGGATCATCCCTATAGATCCTGTCTTAACCAGACACATAGAGTAAACTTGCAAAATCGCAACAGCAAACAGATTGTCAAGCCAATAGCTAAGGCAGCCTGTTCCCGCTGAAGGTCTGTGCTAACTGGAAAGATAGAGGAACTGACAAGAATGTGTCCCTCAAAGCAGGCTTATTTTGAAAGGCGGAGTTGAGACACTTGTTTTGGTGGTAGACATGTCCTGTGCATATCTGTCCTGTCTGTCTGTGAGGGTCAGCAAGACTGGGACTCCAGAGTTCTCCTGGGGGTGGGATATGGGCCCTGTTTATCCTTGATGTCAGCTTTCTCTGGCAGACCAAATTGACCCCAGAAGTTGTACCATTATCTACTCCGACTGGCCTTAGTGTTTGTAAACAGTGTCCCAGCCTAATGACGAAAAATTGAATTATGAGCTGAGGGCAGACATGAAGGATTAAGTGCATGCAAAGTATGATTAAGTGCAGTGGAAGATAGAAATAAAATGAATTGGATGCAGGTTACTAGCATATTAGGGCAAAGTGGATGTAGAGCTCTGCAGATTAGTGCATCTTATGAAAACTTTTTGAACTGTATGGAAAATAAATACTACTAGAAAAAGTGAGCATCTTGATAGGTTGTAATTGAATAAAAATGTATTCAATTACCGATTGCATTCCTGCATGTCAAGTGTACCACTGTTCTCTTTTTCTGTTTTGTACCTGTACAGAACATTTGTATATAATTACCAAACCAATATGTTCTTTGTTTTCAGAGTACATGTATGTGTGTATGTACATGTATGTGTGTATGTACATGTATGTGTATATGTATGTGTGAATTTTTTACCAGGTTCAGTTGTTACAAAAGTTGAGCAAGTTTTCCCAAGGCTAACATCAGTGTTTATTGCATGCTGCTTGTTTGTATTCTGTCATGCGTTGTCACAAGGATTGGTGTTAATGTTTGGTACGTTTTCTTTTTTCCAGGAAAATGTTTCGCAGTACAGTGGTAAGAAGCTGAACCAGGGCGAGCCTCATATATTTGCCATAGCGGAGGCAGCCTATCAGAATCTCCATCATGATGCCGTCAACCAATCATGTATCATCAGTGGAGAGAGTGGTGCGGGCAAGGTAAGGCACGGTTACTGAAGAATAAGGGGAAGAACTGAAATGACTGTCCTGCATATTTTTGTGGTATTATGTATTTCTACTTAGTGGTAATAACATATCTCGAGTGGTTTGTGTATAGCCCCTTTAATATGTAAACAAGTAAAACTGAAAAAGACTAAACTAAAACATTTGAAATTAAGGCATAAATACATTTGTAAATTTACCCTTTTTATGGTTATCACAGGCTGATATTTTGCTGAAAGCACTGTGAAATAAAGACACAAAGTGTTCCTCCACTTTCCCTTCCAGTTTTTTGTTTTGGGCAAGAATATTTGGTATCACCCATTGTTGAAGCTGTCCCACCAGCCAAAAAAAATAGCAATATTAAAAAGAAATGAGAGAGAGTACACATATACAGAGACATACACTCTATGTACAAAGTATTTATACCTAATTCACCATCATCCCAATCTGAAGCCGTCTGTAAGGATGGCTGAGACTTTATCCTATGTGTACCCTGTACTTGATATGTGTGCACACTGACTAGGATGGAAAAGCTTGGATAGCAAGTGTTAGATCCTGTACACAACCCTGAACCCAGAGATTGTGACAGGAACTGGATTGATGTCAGTAGAAACTGGATTAGTGCAAAGTGTCCAGCCAGAGCTAAACTGTATATAGGGTGTGCAAAGATTGACTCTGTAACCACACGGGTTTTTTTTTTTTTTTCACACCTCAAGAGTTCCCTGGCTAAATTTCACAGGTGCAGTTTATTTTTTAGAAATAGTGTCAAACTCTGTTCTTAGGTTTTGTTGCTGTTGACTTGAGCAGAAATGCTTTCGAATGAGTTGACACCATATCTGCTTGTCTTATGGCATATATTTGCACAGGCTGTATATGTAATTCATATACAGAGCTGAAATAGAAACCATTGTATCTCTGCTTTCTGTGGTTTGTGAGTCACGACATATAACTTCGCCCCTCAGCCAGGCAAGTTACTATGTAAAGCCTAAAATTGACGACAATCACTGTTATTTCATGCTGGGCACAGTTACAAAGTTTCTCTCCTGGTAACAAGACTGTATAAGGGTGGGGTATTGTCAGGGCATTTGTCAGTGGAATTTCCTGTACAAGGTTGACCACATCCTTTGTGAGACCATTCTCACCTTGTGTGGCCACAATGTTGTTGTTGGTCTTGGTGACATGGGGTCACTGAGGGTGAAGTCACCTGTTGTGTGTTGATTGGCTAAGAGACCATGACTTATGCAGATCAACACTGCTTAGTCTCCATGAAGCTTTCAGGATTATGTGATAATCTTGTCAGTTCCCAGCTTTGCTTTTCTCTCGCATGGCCAGAAGAGTCTGGATTATCTTCACATACAAGGGTTTTTTTGTCATTGGCATCTTGTTGTTGCCTTCATGCAAAATTCCTACCATGCCATTGGCATCTTTAAAGTCTTTGTCTGACACCTCTCAAGGTACAGGTAGAAAATCACAGCTGTCATCCTTAAAAATAAATGCAGGTGACTACATAATCATATTATAGTTTGGAGTTTCAGGTATTCAGCCCATGTTTTGTATGAAATTGAATCTCTCTGTAATAACTTTGCTGGCTTGGCTAGAACATTTGACAGCTCACAGCTCACACAGCTTCCTGGTTTGAAGGAATGGCTGAGATATTGCTGATGTGGAATTAAGCCATAATTATTCACTCATTCCTTCATTCCTTTTTGCTTAAACTTGACTTGCCAACTATTCTAATATAGAATTTATAAAGCTCCCCAAAGGTCCCCCACCCACAGAAAAACAAACAAACAAAAAGAGAAACATCCCTCCACCCACCTGCTCAAACAAAAAAACCTAACAATGCATAATGTAATAAATAAGTAAATTATACAGAACGTTGATCAATCATTCATTGATTCTAGTTAGCCTTATAGATAGAAAACAGTAAAAAGTCAGATCTGACTGTTGCATTGTTTGACATGCTTGAGGAATCTGACAATGAACAATGGTTTTGATAAGTACCACTCCTTTGAACTTATACAGATTTACAATAAAGTGAAACTCTGACATAAGGTTGTGTTGTTCATAACTAAATCTTGAGAGTGAAATAAACTCTCTGCTTGAGGGCATCCTGTCAGTGTGGTGGTAGTTGTACTTTGTTCTCAGCCTGGAAGCACAGGGAAGACGTTGCCTGAAGTCATAATTAGAAGCTTGTAATAAGCACAATTAATTCACAACAGTTAATGCACTGTGTATTTTTGTCTCAACGACCACCAAATATAGTTGCTGTGGGGGTAAGGAAGTGATTCAGGATTAGACTAATGAAGCCCACATGTGCCCTTAAGTGTGGGCACACGCCTGCAATGTTACATGTCAACACCGCCCTGGAGACAAAGAACAGTTGGGCACTTTTTTGTATCTTCCAGTACACATGTTGTTTTGGTGTGCTGTTAAGGAAGCCGAATGTTGCAAGGCAGGGAAGTATGTTCACTAGGCAAATAAGCTGCATGTTAAATCTGTACCTAGTGACTTTGTGGGACATGGAACTGGAAACGGTAGCTGTTAAGTGGGTAGAAGTGTTTGGATGGCATTGTGGAGCCTGTGTTTAACAGTGATGCCTAAGAAGTTACAAAGGTCAGGCAAAGTGGGAACAGATATGACAACTTCAACGTGATTAACGACCTCCTTTTCTATACCCTTAACTTTTTCTTCTACTCAAATTTGACAATTTCTGGGTTTTTTGTAACACTTTTGCCAAATACCATCTGGCATCAGTTAATTCATTGCTACAGTTTTTATGTGTCATGATTGAGACATTAACGTAATGTGTGTATGACGGTTTAATGCTGTTAAGAAATGCCAACACTGAAAAGGTCAAAGTGCGATAATATGGTAACTTACCCAGGCAAAACGATCCATACATGCCTGTCGACAAGATAAATATTATCTCTAGAACTGCAATTTTGATCTTATTTGTGATGATCATGTCAAATTTTGAGTATTGTAAGGGGAAGATCTCCTTTGCACCAGAGTATAAGCTACTGGTTAACAGGATGGAGCATCATGCCCAGTGTCTGCTCAATGACTGTTTAGTGAGGCAGCATGTACATGTAATTATGGTTATAATGAAATTATACGAATACATGGAATACAATCATGATTTGACTGGAAAATTGAATATAATCCAAGGCAAACAAAACATATGAGTAAATCTGATTTTAAAATCCAGCCTTTCCTTGAGATTAGCTGTTTGATGTTAGTGATGTATATTTTTCTGTTTACAGACGGAGAGTACAAAGTTCATCCTGCAGTATTTGTGTTCTGTGACTAACCATGTGTCCATCTGGGTGGAGCAGCAGATCCTGGAGGCCAACACCATACTGGAAGCTTTCGGTAAGACTTAGTTATTCCAGCTATATTTGATTGGTTCAGGGCTCAAATCTAGTTCTCACCACTTCAACTGCAGCTTCCAATCAGGGTCTGGTTGCACAGAACATTTTGCACAAAACAGAAGTTTTTTTATAAGAAGAAGTATTTTGCTTAATGAACATAATACTATGCAGTGTTTTTGATGCAGTAAGAGGCACTAAGGCAAACAACTAGTGACATAAACATTTTACTGAAATTTGGAAGTTTTGTGAAGCCGGTCCTGGGAGGGCAGTGGTTTTCTCCATGCATAAACCTGACAACTGGTATGTAAACGAAATACCAGTTTTAAAATAGGCATGAGTTTAGACTGGTAATGTACCAGTTTACTGGATATGCATTTATACTGGAAGTGTGGTAATGCACTGAATTTACGCTTATACAGCAAGTGTGGTAATGCGCTGTATCTATACCTACAGTGAAAGTGTGGTAATGCTCTGGATGGACACTTGTACAACAAGTGTGGTAATGCACTGAATGTACCCTTATGCAACAAGTGTGGTAATGCACTGAATGTACACTTATGCAACAAGTGTGATAATGCACTGAATGTACACTTTAATCTACAGCGTGATAATACACTGTCTGCATTTGGGTATTGGTGTCAAACACCATGGTGTATGTGCATGCATGTTAGAATTTGTGCACTAAATTGTTCAGTAATGAAAGATAATTTCCTGTTTTAAACTTGTTAAGTAACTGTAATTTGAAACTAATGTATCCCTTGCATAGTACGTGTCTAATTTTATATCATTTTTGCAAGAAACTTCATGTCATGTCATCGGATGACTGTATTATATCTCTTATCTGGAATGAAGTTATAATAGATGAAAATTATAATAGATGGAAATTTTAATGGATGGAAATTATAATAGATGAAAGTGTTTGTCATAACAGGTTTAAAGTGATACTGGCATTATTATTATACTGGCATTATTTCTGACCACTGACAGCTACTGGAATATTGAAGTTAAGTTTTATGATAATTAATTGTGCATGTGTAGAAAAACAACAGATATATAGTATACTGGCTGGGTAATATGATATAACTTGATGTTTGGAGTAGATGCTTGTCAGCCTGTCCATGGATCATGGTCTATCTGTCCAACCATCTGCTAGCTCTACAGTTAACAAGGGATACTTCTGAAAGTCACAAATTTTGCTGTATGCACTTTCAAGATGTGCACAGCATCTTCAGTATGCACCATAATTGATTTTAGCTTGCCTGCACAAAGTATAGGCGTAGCAGATGACAGTGTTAAATAAATGTTAAAAGTGACCTCTGTGGCCAAAGGGTTAGCATGCTAACGCTGAACAATCACTCAGGAGCCTGACACCAAGGCAATTGCTGCAAGTTCAAGTCCAGCTCATGCTGGCTTCCTGTCCGGTCATATGTGGGAAGGTCTACCAGCAACCTGCAGATGATCGTGGTTTCTTGCAGGCTCTGTCCGGTTTTTTCCCACCATAATGCTGCCCATTGTAAAATAAGTGAAATATTCCTCAGTAAGGCATAAAACACCATTCGAGTAAATAAATGAATAAATAAATGTCAATTTGGCTGTTTTCCAAAGTGCTGCGTGTATTGAGCTTAAATCTTGCTTACATGTAAAGCACAATAACACGAGGGGTGTGCGCAGTCATTCTTGTGTATGTTAATCACCAAAAGTGACAAACTTCACGACTGAGCCTCATGTGCATTGGAATCAGTATTAAGGTGGGTATTTCAAAATGGATTGCATGCATTGAGCTAAGGTTTTGCATACACGTGATGCACAATGAAACAAGGGAAGTCCCATTGTTGATGCTCTGTGTGCGTATCAATTAAGATAAGTTACAAAATTTACAATCCAAGGTTATAAACTATTTGAGGTAATTCTTAAAGTACTTCATGCAATGAGCTTAAGTTTTGCATTCCTGCCTCTAACAGATTGAGCTGATTGATAGTTTGGCTTCCAAGTGTACGTGGGGTGCATTTCTATATCATCAACTCTTCCTACGTACAGTAAACAATGGAATTCAGTCTTCTGAAAGTAGGTACATATGTTCAGGATGTGCACGGTATCATCTTTCAGTAGCCCTAATTTATCCGACAATCTCCTTTCAAACAATGCCAAGTTGACGGGGAACATCCTGTGAATTTTTGTTGTACAAAATATCAACATCTGAAATCGTTTATTGCTTACTGCATATCAGTTATGTTATGAAGGCACTGAGGTATTGCATATCAGTTGTGTTATGAAGGCACTGAGGTATTGCATATCAGTTATGCTATGAAGGCACTGAGGTATTGCATATCACTTATGTTATGAAGGCACTCTGGTATTACTTATCAGTTATGTTATGAAGGCACTGTGGTATTGCATATCAGTTATGTTATAAAGGCACTGTGGTATTGCATATCAGTTATGTTACGAAGGCTCTCTGTATATCAGTTATGTTACGAAGGCTCTCTGTATATCAGTTATGTTATGAAGGCACTGTGGTATTGCATATCAGTTATGTTATAAAGGCACTCTGGTATTGCATATCAGTTATATTATGAAGGCACCCTGCATATCAGTTATGTTACGAAGGCACTGTGGTATTGCATATCAGTTATGTTACGAAGGCACTCTGCATATCAGTTATGTTACGAAGGCACTGTGGTATTGCATATCAGTTATGTTACGAAGGCACTGTGGTATTGCATATCAGTTATGTTATGAAGGCTCTCTGTATATCAGTTATGTTATGAAGGCACTGTGATATTGAATTGCCTGTTGATCTGAATGTCATCTTATGAATTAAAAATAGTTCAGTGCTGCATAAAACAACTAGTAAATAAACAACAATCAAAAACATGGTCATTTGCACCTGATATATGGGAAATGCTCCCTGCATTTCTGGGTATTGTGGTGTTAAATGTACAGTAATATTGCCCTTCGTGCACATGTATACAGTTAGCCTGGTTAGAAATCGTTTTGGATGTTCATATCCCCATATCAGTAACCTGTGTTTCATTATCCTCAGTGAGGTCAATTGGCCAGGTTCAGTAGTGCGTATTAAAATTGACCGCAGATAATTGCCAGTATAAGATAAGTGATTGCACAAATGTCCTGGTTTTAGAAGTTAGATGTTACCTACTGCCGGCTTTGAGTTTAATTGTCATGTTAAGTGATCAATAATTGCCTGTTGACTCACCAGGTGAATTGTGTGAGTCATGCAGCCAGAGATACATCAACTCTCACATCTGGCCCACTCTTACAGTGGCTACAGTGTTGTTTCTGTTTCATTTTGAATGCTGGCCCATGAGATTGTCGTCTTTCTTAGGTCCGTGATTGTACTTGTATTTTGTAAATGCATGCTAATCTTATCACTTTTTGCTAACACTTCCTGGATGTCCTTCCATCGTCCTGTTTGGAGGCTGTTTTATCCAGAGCTTTTGGCCGTGATCTATGCTACAGGCAGCTGTGCGGTCATGCATAGCACCCTCTGAACAATGACTTTATTCTGTTTGACCAGTTGGCTTTTGGGAAGGGTTTTAAAGCCTGACCTTATCTCTCATCACTAGGCCATTAAATGGTCTGACCAAAAACAAGCACTGAAAGTGGAGTTGATCTCTCCATCTGGAAATGAATTTCCTCTCTTTTTTTGTATATTCGCTTTTCTTCACATACAGCAAGAACAAAACAATTGCATTTTTAATTTACAGACAACATGTATTAGTTTTGTTGTTATATTTTTTATTATGTCTGAATATACTTGGTCTGAAATCTGATTCTCCCCCGCTTAATAATAATATGTTGAAGATGATGACATTTTCGTGATGTACTAATATTAGTCTAATTAGTGAGGTCAGTTAAGTGTAGTGTATTTATGAGGTGGACGAAAAACTGACGTCATATCGGGTTACCGAATTATTGCATGACTAAGGAAGTGTTTTTGAATGTGCGGATGCAGATGCAGATGCCAGCATTGCTACACTCTATCGTGATATCATTATGATGACTGATTGGTCAAATTTATGTTTGTGGTCTAAAACTGCTGTTTACAAGAAGATTTGGGAATACCATAGTCTATCTTTCGATGTAACATTGATAATTACTGTTATTCAAATATTGTTAATTAGCCGTCTGTAAATTTTAGTTTTTATCTACAGTAACAAGAGCAAGCTTATCATCTGGTAAGAGTTGTTAACCTCAGAGTTCTGGGTTCGTGTGTGTCATGTATGTGTCTTCGTCTTTGTGTTTCCACATTTTGTAGTAATGGGAACAGTGCGGCGAGTCATGGAACACTGCATGTGGAACAAGCGCCTTGTGCTTTCAATCTGCATCATGGATAACCGGTACAGGTTAAGCCTCCTAATCAAGCAGCCATCATTGGGAGTATAAAACAGCACAAATAATGAGGCTTGATAATAAATCGTATGTGTGTGAAGCAATAAAGCTCAACTGTAACACTTAAGAGGAGCCATAATGATTAGTCTCTGAGCAGAAAGGCTTTCTACCATCAGCACAGTCTATATGGACACTCGCCATGTTTAATGGAGTTCTTGGGACTTGATCTGCTTGATCTGTCAGTACAGCTTACTCATAACAGTAGCAAATGCTCAGCACTGATCCATAATCCCTTGTCTACTTGTTTATCACATTGAATGCTCACATGTACTCGCTAAAAGCCTGTGCACACAAAGAGCGCACAATGTGCGCAAACTGAGCATGGATGTACATATCGCTGACTTTCCTTATTGCTAAGTATTTATACCTTGCGTTTTAACACTTAAATTTAAAGCATATATACTGAGCAATAAGGAAAAATTATTCTATTTCTTGCTAAACTGACTCTGAATATTCCAACCACAATAAATGTCATTTTCACTGAGAGGTCTAATATTATGTGAAATATGACAGGAAATGTTGTTTTTCACCTGTTTTGTTTGCTGACTTACTTTCATCTTTTGACAAGTATGAGATGATTATTGTGTGAAGATGAGAGTTACAAATTCTTACAGACCTAAACATTATGTAAACCAGCCAATGAGTGTCAGTAATTCTTTCTTGTAGGATTGTATTTATTTCTTTGATTGAGGTTTAATGGCATGCTGCAGAATATGAAGTTACACAATAGATATCATCCTTACGGCTGTGAAGGATGGAAACCGAGCAAGAGCACATGGAATTAGAACAGCCTCAGCACGGACGTAATGTGTCTGTAAATTTATTTTATGACAAAAAAAAAAAAGTTTTGAGATCAGAGGGACTCTGGCGAACCACATTGCATGTCTGGGCTATGATCCCTGCTTCACATCACACACCACATCTGGTAGTCGATGTTATCCGCATGTCACTGTAGGTAAACAGAAGATATGCTCTATATAAGGACAGTATACATCATTAAACATGTCTAAACTGCACAGCTTGACCTGTTATGTTGACTTGTTATCCAGTAGTGTAGAAGAGACCCTAGAACTTATGATCTCGTCATTTGAAAAAAAATTTAGAGTGCCCGTTTGTCTGTGATAAGTTTCATCTTTTGGAAAGGGATTCTGCCAGCTAGAACCTGTTAACCTTTAAAGTTCTTTGAATCAAAATGGGTACATTTTTCATGATAGCAACAAGTTGAGGAGTGTATCAGAAGAGCAATATTTCTAATGGGGTTAATAATGTGGCTACATCCTTGATTTGTTGTTTGACCAGCTTGAATTGACAGCTGTAGTGGCCCAAAGATTTCAGCCTTGAGAGAGGACCAGCTGCTTTGTTAAGTGAACGCCGTGAGTTGTCTGTGGTTACATCTGCACTATACTCAGACACATGGGCGGGCGTTACATGACCAGACCATAGGATTTCCTGTTTTCGTGGATCTCTCCATATGTCGTTATACTTCCCTCCTGGCAGGAGCTCAAAACCTCACCACACTTCCGTACATGGGTGGCCAGGCTCCAACTTTGGCCTTTTCTCCTCTCCCAATCTCAGTAATTGGTTGCACACTGGTGTCTTTGTGGCTTATTTTATAATGGAGCTGCCTTTTTGAATCCAGCGCATTTAAGTATTGGATGTTTGAATCCAAGACCAAATTCTTCTGTATATTTGAAATTAGCCCCCATTGGTCAACCCTTGGAGGAAAAGTGACCTATCACAAGCCATTCATCATTGCGCTGTTTCTTTCCATATGCTGTGAGTTCAAGTCAAGTTCATGCTGGTTGTGTATGGGAAGGTCTGCCAGTAACCTGCGAGTGGTCATGGATTTCCCTGGGCTCTGCCCGGTTTCCTCCCACCATAATGCTGGCCACCATCATATAAGTGAAATATTCTTGAGTACGGCGTAAAACACCAATAAAATAAATAAGTAGAGAATGTTTGGAAGTGCATTGTTTGTCTATGCAACATCTTGGATCTAATTTAACTTTGGTGTACATTGTGGCTGAGGTATTCCATCCTCCTCATCTGGTATATAATGATACTTGGATGCGTCAAATTGAAGTAACGTTATGCACAGATTTTGGTAAAGTCTGTTGGTACATGCAGCTAACTCTGAAGTGAAACTATGTTGAAAATGTATGCACTTTTACCCTTTTTTGCCTTTTTATTCTTTTGTGTGTGTAAAGTGTAGAAAATCCTAATGAATACCTCCTTGCTAAAGTATGTTTCATGTTGCTTATCCACATTAAGTATACCCATTGGATGTCTTTGTGGTGACTCATGTCTTATCCAGACATCAATGTAAAGCATTTGTAAAGTTTATATTATCTGGAACAATAACAAGGACCTGCATTCAGCATGAGTGAACAGACGAGTTGTTAGGTACAACCAAGCTGGTGCACATTTTCTTTAGTTAACCACATTTCAGATATGTGTTTTCCTTCTTGCAAACTTATCTTGAAAACATAAATTACATTTGCCAGGTGAGCAACCTCTAATATTAATACAGTTAGTTACATGAAAATTCATTTTTGACACCAGAGTAATTTCGTCAGGAGAGGAATGTACGTAAGCATTTATATTTAAGCTACATATGATGCAGGAACAGCCGGTTATATCAGAAAGTCGGTTGTTGTGATGAGGCATTCAGTATTCCACCATCATATATTTTTTCATCTCTTTCAGCCGCTTCGAGCATGAGACTTACTGAAATATTCTGAGACAGCAACATGATAAATGTATCGTTTATCTAGGTATGCTTTGCAGTGTGTAAACCACACAACTAGAATGTTAATATGTCATACTTCATTTGTCTTTTGTGTGGACTTGTGTGATCTTTTTTTGATAAATCTTAAACATATTTTATGCATATGTTTCAGGTAATGCCAAGACAGTTCGGAATGACAACTCAAGTCGTTTTGGGAAGTTCATGCAGGTGTGTTTTGATGATGTTAATCAGATCAAAGGCTGTATTGTCCAGGATTACTTGCTGGAGCAATCCCGCATCACCTTCCAGTCCTCGGATGAGAGGAACTATCATGTGTTTTATCAGCTGGTTGCTGCCGCCAAAAACATTCCAGAACTGCGAGACCAGTTTTTCATTGGTCCAGCAGAGTCATATGACTACCTCAACCAAAGTGGCTGTTTCTCATTGGACGGTATTGATGACGCCCAAATGTTTGACAACCTCCGGCTGGCCATGAACGTTCTGAGCATTCCCGCGGAAATGATGGATGGGATTTTCTCTGTATTGTCTTCAATTCTTCTCCTCGGCAACATAAAGTTTGAGGATGATGATGGAGAGAGGTGTCACTTGACTGATGCTGACAGTGAAATAGCCAACACCATTTGTTGTCTGCTAGGTTTGGACTTTGAGCGATTCACAGAAGTGTGCCTTTACAGACAGATTCAAGTGCGGGGGACTGTCACTAGTATACCCTACAAAGTCAACGAAGTAAGTACAGATGGAACTGATGTTGCAAGACTGGACAGTATGAGGAAGTCTTTGTTGCCTTCAGCTAGCAGATCAGTCTGTCTTGTAAATGGTAGATGTGGAGTGGGGGGTCGAGTGTTGTGTCTGGTGTCTTTAACATGGCATTGTGGTGAGGCAGCACCACATGTAGTGCTGCATATGTAGGCATTGGGCCTGGCCTACTACAAGGAGACACTGTTGTGATGTTACAGAATATGTGTTGAACAAACAAACAAATCTGGCAAATAAACTGTCATAGGACAAGGGTATACTTGCTGTCATTTTGTGAAACAAATTGTGACTTACATCACACTGAGGCCTTAGCATTGTGTCCAAACTTCAGTTCTCAAGAAAGCATTTCTTTATACTGTGTGATACAATGCATTTCGGTATGCGGGCTTTGCAGTATATGAACTACTGTTTTCATTTTGCAGTTTGACAATGTACTGGTGTTCCATTGTGACAAATCGGCCTTTGGGCTTCAGTTTGACCACAAGTACTGATGTACATTATGGTTTTTCTTTTTAGGCAATAGAGAATAAACATGCTATGGCCAAGGCCCTTTACTCCCGAACGTTTGCCTGGCTCGTGGACAGTATTAACAAGTGCACCAATCCAGGACAACATCAGACCAAGTTCATTGGAGTCCTGGATATATTTGGCTTTGAAAATTTTGAGGTGAGTCTTGATGGGAATTGTGTAATATTATATAATCTATGGCATGTAGGTGGAATGATGTTTGCTATTCCTTTAGAATCTTTGAATCATTGGGATATTTTGGTTCATTTTCAGACAGGGGAGGCTGTGTGACTCCCCTGTGACTGGTGTTCCAAGAGCTTTATTGGCAGGGTAAAGTCATTAATGGTACTTGCAGGACAGTTGATGAGGTCTTACGTGGAGTGTGTTGGCATTATTTGCCTGTGCATCACATACACATCACAGTTCTTTCGTCTGGGAATACTCTTATGTCACTGTTCAATGGTTTGACAGTTACATGCCAAACTTCAGGGGTTTTACATCTAGCATTTGTGTGGACATATTATCTGTAAATGAAAAGAACATTTCTACTGTTTATTTAATGTTTATCCATTTCTTTTTTTTTTTTTCAGACAAACAGTTTTGAACAGCTGTGCATCAACTATACAAATGAGAAACTTCATAGATTTTTTAACCATTACGTGTTTGCTCTGGAGCAGCAGATTGTAAGTTTATCTACATCATTTCTGTGTAAAAAAATTTTCATGTACCCGTAATGATGCATTAAAATGCTGGATAGAAAGACTGATATATATGCTCATGGGGAATGAATCATGCTCATGGCCTAAATGCCACTCCAGCATATTGCAATCACATCTAAAGATTGATGTCAAGAACAAAAAGTTGCTTTTTTTTGTTTTGAATTTTGCTCTTCGTTATATGCATATACATACATTTAATCAAAACACACCTGTAAACTAATGGCCACTTGACTGGGTGTTTATCGCAGAATATGGTGGTAAAAACTTCAGACGGTTTGCATTTTGTAAGAGTTTAAAACTGCTGTCAATATTTGTGCGGATGTTGATCAATCTTGCGTTTGAGCAATAAAAAATATCTCTCAGATAGATAGCTTTAATCCATATAAACTTCTTGTGCACACTAAGAATTGTCTCTAGCTTTCTCATAGCATAATCTGTGTTAATCATGAAATAGTCACACATCAAAGCTATTACAAGTATTGCCATTTTCTAAACAATACATTTTTTCTTTGTTTAATCAGGGTTTTCACATGAAAATTGAACCTTTCATGCTAATAATTGTGTTTGTTCAACATTGCATTATGTACATCATTGTGTCATTTTCACAACAGTTTCTGTTGTGATGCAGTTTTCAAGGGATATGAATCTTCCAAATATTTTACTGTGTGATTGTAAATTCTTTCACATTCTTTGAACACCCAAGTCCATGTGTATTTGGTCACTCAGCAGATTTTGTGATTGTTGTCTTGGCTGCTTGTGCTGGGACTTTTCAAAGGTGTTTTTGTTACATCCTTGTTATGTCATGTTTACTTTTGATAAAGCTGTAAAGATGAGGATCGCTGCTCCTGTGCAAGGCTGCATAGCAGTATTTATTCTCCATGTTGATCCTTATGTTTTTGTCTTTATTTACTTGACAGTATGATGACGAGGGAATTTCCTTCTCACACATCAGTTTCACGGATAACACCTTGTGCCTTGAACTTATAGAAAAGGTAAGCGGCAGGGAATTGGCTGTGGCCAGAAAATAACCAAGCTTTCTTCTGATCTGGATATGACTGAGCTTTACGCAAAGAAAAACAAGAGTTTGCTTTAATGCAAGAAGCTGATCTGTGCACTTTGATACCCCTATGCGTTGTGTTAACAGACTGATCAGCTTTCTCACCTGAGGTAATCATTTCACAGTCTTCACTGACATAGCCTTCATGGGATAAGGATTTAAACCCCTGCTGTTAGCCCTTAAGCGGGTCATGCTTATGTGCGGATGTCTTAGCCTTAATCTTAGCCAGATCTTTCTTTCTCTTCACATTGATTTTGCAGCAGAACTGCGCATGTGTTACAGTACGGGCCCCCCTCAGAGAGCATAAGCAAATCTGATGACAAAAATGCTCCTATTATCTATTGTAATGGAAATAGTTTTATTTAAAAAAAATACCATCTACCTGAAAATCATTTCAGGTAGATCAGTGCTAAGGAACTTGACTTAGTTTTGCTTGTAAAAGCCCTTATTTCTGACATTCTGATATGATATCAGAAATGTAATGTTATGAATTTGATTTTAGTAGATTTTGAAGTGCATTCATAAGTTTTGGTTGGTTTTATGTCAGAGTGTTTTTTTTAATTTATCTGTGCACCTCTTGAAATGTAATAAAGTGGTGGACATAGTCTTTGGATGTTTTATTTAAGTAAGCAAAAACACAGCAGTGACAGTAAAATGTTTTAAATGAACAATCCATGTTGGGGACATTGAACATCATATATTTTCTACACGGACAATCATGAATGTTCTATTTTCCCCTGTTTATTTCTTATATTAGAACCTTTAATTTTCTGTGCATTAAAGTGAGCTTTAGAAACAAACTGTTATGTTATTGTGATAATTTGTCCATCTTGTCGATATAGATATTGCTGCCCATGCATGCATATGTATTGTGCATGGGCTGTCACAACCTGACAGGCTAATAGTGTCACCATTGCTGAGGAGGATTTTTACATTTTGATAACTTATTTGATGAAAGATTTGATATTGCTGTTTGTATTTTAATATCTTTTCCAACAATTGTTTTTCAGCCACCTAAGTGTATATTGAAAATATTGGATGAAGAATGCAGATTTCCTCAGGTAAAGATTTATTTTCAAGTATGTTACAGAGACAGCTGCAAAATTATTGCCTCAGTTCATTGGCTTTTCCGATGAAGTGGATAAAAGTTATACATTTTTGTTTGGCACCAGAACAAATACAACAGATTTGAAGTTCATACTTTAGTCGTCCTGGGAGCGAGAATTTGGGGATTCTAGATTTAAATACAGGTTGCATATCACTCAACTTTTACTGACGTTCTTCAAAAAGCTCAGCACAGTACTCAGTTTGGTTGATTTATTATCAAATGTTTTAAGGTGTATTTTTCATCTGGTTCAGATAGAGGTAAAAGTGTAGAACATAACTCTATACATATGTCTGGCTGCACAGAGCTGTAACAGAGGCTGTAGTGGAAAGCTTCACACCTTCACATATATCATACTTCATAAGTTACAGGTTCTGAATGGTGTCAGACCTAAGACTTTAATATTGGTAATCTGGTACTGTGTCATTTGGCGTCCAACAATAGAGGAATTGACCAAGTACTGGTCAGCTTGCTGTCAGTGAACTCAAGGTCAGTGACTGAGTAGGGCGTTGTGCATGGCGTTCAAATGAGGCAGCACCTTGCTGTCGGTGTTCTCGGTGACATTGGCTGGGTGGGGTGTCGTCTGTGGCGTGTAAGTGAGGCAGCAGCATTAAGATGCTGGCACTGAGTCCAGCCTGAGACACCTTCACGAATTGACTGAAATAATGTTGAAAGTGATCTTACACCCCAAACAAACAAGCAAATTATACGGTACAGAGAATTCCAGTACCCTGACATCTAAGTATCTACATAGGTGCTACAATGTATTGGATGAGAACTCCAGTACCCTGACATCTAATCCTGTACCTAGGTACTGTTTGCCGTGTACTTGACAGGGTACAGATAAGAGTTACATAGCCAAGCAGCACCAGGCCTTGGAGTCACACTCGTACTATGTGAAGGGCGACAGGCGACTCTGGGAGCAGGAGTTTGGCATCCAGCACTACGCTGGCCTCGTCACCTACAGCGTTGACGGATTCCTCAACAAGAATAAGGACACCCAGCAGGACCAGCTCTTTGATCTCATGTACAATTCTAATAATGCCTTTGTCAAAGATCTCACACGTTTTCAGGTAAGCTTCATACGCTATCAGGTAAGCAAAAGATCTCACATGCTTCCAGGTAGACAGAAAATATCACATGCTTTCAAGTAAGGAAAAGATCTCACATGCTTCCAGGTAAGCAAAAGATCTCACATGCTACCATTTAAGCAAAAGATCTCGCTTCCTGGTAAGCAAAACATCTTGCATGCCTCCATGTAACCAAAAGATCTTGCACGCTTCCAGGTGAGCAAAAGATCTCACATGCTTCCAGGTACGCAAAAGATCTCACACGCTTCCACGTGAGCAAAAGATTTAACATGTTTCTAGGTAAGCAAAAAATACCAAACTCCACTATTGGTAAACTACATATCTCACACTCCCAGGTAAGCTAAAGATCTCACACTCTTCCAGGTAAGCAGAAGACCGCATGCTTCTCGGTGAGCTGAAAATTTCTTATGCTTCAAGGTAAACAAAAACCCACGGTACCTTCTCAACCTTTCCGTATCCTTTTAGTTGCAACAAACAGCTCTGTTACTCAGTGTGCGACTCCGTCATTGTGCAACTTAACAAGAGTCCTGAGAGAAAGATTATACCAACTTTTTGTGGAATGTTGCAGCCATTGCAAGTTCATGCAAGTTGTGTAGTATAATATTAGCTTGCTTTGGAAGAATATTGTGTGTTAGTAGTTGATAGATAAGAGTTTTGACAATGCCATTTAATGATACATGTTGTTAGTCAGTTCAGCTAGTGAATGTTTAGAATGTTCAATTCTCTTTACTGTGTTTCAGGTTGGCCATTGCTTTTCTGTAATTTGTTAGTGGACTGGTACCAAGTGTGTTAGGGGAGAATATTCACATTTACAGTTATCTCCCCTGGCACAGAAAGTTTCATAAAATATTTATTCGTACACAGTTATCCTCTTCATTGGTATCATGTAGATGCTTTCATAAGCTGACAACTTCTCACTTCTCCTCACTGTAGGATTTATTGGGTGTACATTTGGAAGACCTCAGTGGAAGATCAACGATATCCAGAACGTCTCGCGGCAAACCCACCGTGGCGGACACTTTCAAACATCAGCTCTCAGCTCTGGTGGATGTACTGGGCTGTACAAATCCTTGGTAAATGTAACTTTTCTCTTTAATACTGTCATAAACCTGAAGACAAGATGCGTACTGGTATGCTGGGGTCAGATTCATGAACCACTTGTAGCATTATGTGCGTGTAACTATGGCAGCAACCTGAAACTGTCTCCAGCAATTACATGCTTGTAATGTTAGTATTTCTGGAGTTTGTAATTTTAACAAATGTAGGGTGTTACAATGTAAACAGCCTTTCTGAAAAATATCTATTTGGAAGGGAACTTGAAGGAGTATCTTGTTTAACATGTAATCCTATTTGCATTTTTTAAAATTCAGGAAAGTGTGTAATTTTAATAAATTTTGGATCTGTGCAGTATGTTTGATTTCTGAACACCTATTACGGCGAACAGAAACCATTGCAGTTATGTGCCCACAACATTATTAAAGTAAACTTCATAAACCTATGGCCCTTGTACTGGACATTTTACATACCAGGAAACTACTTGTGATTATATCATTTACATATACATGTAGGTATTAAAAAAAAATAAAAAAACCCTACTGTTTAGATAGTAATTGCATCCCAGGTGATTTTTTTTTGTTTTAATGTGGTCAACCTATTATATTTGGAATGTTCCAGATGAGACAGTTAGTTATTTGACAAAATGTATCAGTTGGGCCAAACAAAATTAGGTGGTTGTTGTGTGTGTCTGGGGGCACTTGCTCATTGGGATCTTTTTGTTCTCTGTAACAAGTACTTCTTTGTTTTGCAACCATTTTGTTTTTCTGCCATTATTTGTGATAGGTTTTACGTAGGAAATTACCTGGCAAAACTTCAACACTCTTCCGAGATATAGCCAATTTCTATTCCCCCCCCACCCCACCATTTTCTGAGGGCTTGTATCTTGTGTGGAGGATTGAATTAGTGTTTTTATACCTAAAACTTGCAGGTGTCCTTACCTAAGGGAGCTAACTGTAGAGAGCAAAGGTGGAAGTTTCATCACCATGTTGAATATTTGTGCATTTTCCTGACATGAGCATGTAACTGCTGAAGGTTCATCTGAACATGAAATCGACTAGGCTTCAGGCTTGGTGCTTTCCTGCGACATCCATATCTTCATAAGTTACTGTAATCCCTATGAATAATTCTGACCCATTGGCTGTACAGGTGAATTATATTGAGGTTCAGTGCTTCTGAGGACAATTTGGTTGCTTTTGAGGGCATTTAAACCATGTGGAACAGAAATGTTATGGTACAGCTGTTTACTGGGACCTAATTCTAATGTCTTTATCACTGTGTCTTGTACAGGTTTTTATGTGTGTGTGTTTAGGTATGTGCGTTGCCTGAAGCCCAATGTGAAGAAGTTACCTAACAAGTACATGGATGAGGACGTAATCACACAGTTGCGATACTCCGGCATGCTGGATATAATCCGGATTAAGAAAGAGGTATGAGACTGATATCTGCCTGCCAGTGTTAAGATGGAATGATTTTCTTGGATGCATGGCAAGGACTCTGAAAAATTTTGAGGCTTAAGATGAGATCAGTGACATGTATTACTAAAGCCTGACAAAACTACCTGTTAAAGCATACAACACCTTTAGCACGTTTATAATTGTTCTCAAGACTTTTGCTTGTCTATGGCACATAATTTCACGATTGCTGGGCTCCGGAGCATTCACCACGATCAGAATTGTGTGGTTTGGAAAATTCAAGGGGGACAACTCTGTTACCTTTTGTAGCTCTGGGTTGTACCGAGTTGGATTGTTAAATTGATCTTCTCATCCCTCTTTCCGGATGTACCACAGTTCAAACTGGTAAACACTCAGTATCTCTCTGTTGATACTTTTGGATATTAGGGTGGTAAGTTGAAAGGAATAGAGTTGTAAAATTGCCAATTTCCATATGTTACTACGGTAAATAGTGCATGTAACTTCTGAAGAAAATTTTATTTGTTTTGCATTGTTTGTAAATATGAAGGCCTCTTTTTGATGTCAGATCAAAGCATACTCAAAAGAATCAGTTTGGGTTTGAGCAGGAGTGTAAGTCAGGAGATTTGTCAGCTACCTGGCAAAGAGAAGTGTCCAAGATAATCTGGACATCATGATTTCTTCAAACTGTAAACCCAATTGCAGTCATATGAGTTAGAAACGTATACGTAATTATTTCCCCAGGGCTATCCCATACATGTGGACATCCAGGTGTTCATGGAGAAGTTCCGGTGTTTACTGGACGTTAAGAGGACAATCACGGAGCCAGAGGAGTGTAAAGAGGCTATCCGCTCCTTGTTGGACTCGCTCCACCTTCCCATGACAGAGTGGCAGCTAGGACGCACCAAGGTATGTACACACCATTGTAAATGCCGTGTGCTTCCGTGTTGATCAGTGCAAGCTCCACCATCCCATGACAGAATGGCAGCTAGGACGCACCAAAGTGTGTGCACACCATCGTTAATGCCGTGTACTTCCTTGTTGATCAGTGCGAGCTCCACCATCCCATGACAGAGTGGCAGCACCAATGCACACACCATCCTCAAAAGAAAAGACAACACTGGACCAGATGTATGCATGTATCGATAAATAATCCCATTCACAGTTCAAAAAATATCATTTTTTATTTTTGTGATGTAGAATAACAAAGGTATCATATTTCAAAGTTGAGGGAAAATGGTATGGGCAATCATGCTTTCAATTAGAACCTGTCACTGACAAGATATTTCTACTACCCGAGAAGGCATCTCATTCTGCTGTGACATCATCCTTCCCAGTTCACCATTTTGCTACATATAATTAGCCTTTAGAGCAAGTGGCCAACCAGTACACCTATTTTATGGATTATAGCAATTCGTATCCCAACAGTGTGTTCAGTTGTCCATGTTGTCTTGTAGTTCCTGTAGATAGACTGTTTTCTCCAAACTGCACTTGTGTGACCTCGTTATTGGCACCTTTGAAGCGCTGTACACCTAGAACAGAACACCTGCCTAGAAATTCATTGGATAAGCAAAAGAGCCAACAACATAGGACGGGCCCATAAGCCACAGACATACACACGATACCTAAATGGCTTGGGGATAGATGATGAAAATTAAGGTGTTAATTTCATTGTTAATTATCGTGAGGAAACACCGCATGTTACTGCGGCTGACAGAGTTTATAATATTTGTCTGCGCTAGCTCCTCTCTTGTCAGATTGGTAAGGCTTAATAACCAGGGTGAACATGTGCTTCAGAACTCTCAGAACTGAGAACTCTGTCTTTAATCCTCATATATCCAACATCTCATTTTACAGCTCCCATCAATAAATGCAAATGCGACCAAAATCCTTCTCACAGAGTACATGAAAACAACACTATTTGAGACTCACAACTGTCACCATGACAACCTAAGCCGATTGCAGACATCCTTTGGAAGTGACATAGTTGCTGTGCTAATCGTTGTACATTTGTGTCCGGCACACGCTGACCTATCTGCTGCTGTCTACAAGTTTGTCTCACAGTTACACGCACCTGTGGAAAGGTATTCCCTCCTCTGTCTCATGGCTGCCAGCTTATAATGGATCATTGTTAAAAATGAAACATTTCATACTTTTTCCAGTCATGTACCACAAGTGATACTTGTACATTCTGGATAAAGGCATAAAACTCCAATCTAAAGTAACAAAAAGAGGTGAATAGATTTGCATGTTGATTTAAAGCAGGTTTAAGTGATGTTGAAGTCTTATCAGATCTGTGAATAAGATTCACTAACAGTTGGCCTATCTATATGTACATTCGCAAACAACACCAGTCAGTTCTATGGGTGAAGAAAGATTGGTGGAGGACATGTGATCTCAAGTGAGCTTTAGTCAGCATTATTTAGACTTATTATCAGCAAGGACCTGCTAGCACTGAGATCTGGGAATCTGTCATGTCATGGTTGGGTTTGAATCATCATGGGTTTTAATGGATAATTTCCAGCTTTGGCTGCAGTACACAAGTCATAAGCTTAAAGCCTGGAAGCCTTCCAGTGTATATGTGCACTCTTCAGAAATGGAGGAAGAAATGGAAACCTTGCTGAGGCTGTGTAAACATTCTGTTGTCTGATAGAGAGATTTCAAATTTACCTGGATCAATAGTGGGATGCATTTTCTCAGGAAAGATCATTTGTCCTTGAGTCCATTTTGTTAGTGACAGAATATCAAAATGAAATGAATATTGTAACTATTTGAGCTATCTTCCCTGCACACTCAATTGAGCCATGAAAACACTTTGCTTGTCATTACTTCCCTGCACACTCAGTTGAGCCATGAAAACACTTTGCTTGTCATTACTTCCCTGCACACTCAGTTGAACCATGAAAACACTTTGCTTGTCATTACTTCCCTGCACACTCAGTTGAGCCATGAAAACACTTTGCTTGTCATTATACTGCGAGTACAGTAAATTCTACATCGAATATTGATAGACAAAGAATAAAGTTCAAGAAGTTACGATATCTGTAACTAGTAGTATGAATCTATATCATTGAAAACTGTTACACATGGTGATACACTTTGGTTGTGCTTTATTACTCGTGATACAGAAATAGGTTGTCTTAAATAGATAAAACTTAGTTTTTAGTGTCTGTTTTGTTTCAGTGTGAATCATTTGATTTGTGATTCTGAAGCTGTCATCCCTCTTCCACCTGTGTGTACATGTATTTGTGATAAATAAGTATAATATCTGTGCCATATCATAACATTGTATTTTGTATATTAATTTCATAATAATTTTATGTTCAGATGAAGTCATTGGGACTCATAGATCTTGTTATCTGTGTCTGTCAACATGAATAGATAGGTTTATACTTGCAGTAGACATGCAAAAAAATAGAGACCTAGATGCTATGTATGTGTAAGTAGACAGCAAGCAATTTCATACCTCTTCCACATGGCACATCATTTCTTTTGTGTTCATTTTCTGCCTGGAAGAAACTAAAATTAGTGGTACACCAGAGGACTTTTTTTCCCCCAGTGTCTGTCCAAAGCCACTGTTCTGTGATGAAAACGTAATACTACACGTATTTGCATGGATGTATGTAGAAGAGAAAACTGGGGATTCCCATAAGTTGATATATCAAAGTAGGATAGGTGTGTGACAAACAAAACATTACATAGCTGTGTAAAACTTCTGCCAGGATCGAGTGATATTAATAGTCTTTGTTGTAGACTGTTGTCTGTCAGCACCAATCAGTTGATTTGTGACTGCACAAGGAGTAAGGTGTAGAATAGAAGCTGATTACAATTACACTGTAGCCAGGTTTTATATATGTAAATGGTCTCCTTCAAATGCCACTTTATCACCATAGTAAGTTTGCGCCGTGATCAAGTTATAGGTGATTAATAGTAGACAAAAGTTTGATTGCCCATAAAACTGCTTCTTCTCATTGCCTATTTTTTGTCTGACGGTATTTCTGTGTATAGATCTTGTTTCACGGGAATCTGTTTCATTGGGGAAGCAGGTGCATTGTGGCCATTGACGGCGTAAATCAATAGAACTAAACACGGGCTGCTCTCAGTCCTCCACTGGCGCTGGGCACTCACGTCTCCTGCCTTGGCTCGCCTCTACCACAGACTCGCGCTTCTCTCTCACCCTGCTAACGTTACTCCTCGGTCTGGCACGATGGCGTTTTCCAATATCAGGTCAGTCTCGAGGATGGTCTTGTACCAGGAAGGCTTCTTAAAGGGGCCCTGAGAAGCTGTGTGATACAGGCCATGCTTCAGCTGTGCATGTATGCACACATCTGATATATGGAGACAATTCCTGTCTGCAGCTTACACATGGACATTTCTCTGATCTGATGCACAATACATATACATCAGGTTAATATGTAGAAATTCTCTTTCAAATGTTAACTTTCATAATACAGTTTTGAACAAAATTTATGGGCATGGTATTTTGGTCATGAAACCTGGGTGTCTGGATTGCTTTGCTCCTTAGACTAGAGGTTTAAAGTAATGCAGTGTTATTCCCAAGATGGAAATGCAATGTCATGGCCACTTGGGTGTACTTGGTGGATGGGGGGGGGGGGGGTTCGTTGGAGGGCGTATACATGTAAGCTCACAACAACTGGTCAGATACATACATAAAACAAAGTTCATACTGTATACTACATGGTGACCATTTGATATAACGAAGTGTGGTTGCCAGTATTTTGAGTACAGTGAAAGTCAACCTCTGATATATAACGTAACTGTGCCTTGGTTTATTGTTGTCAGATATCGACAAACAAAACATTATTTTTTTGCGATCTTTAAATTTATTGAACTTTCTTTAAAATGGAGCTTGCTGCTTCAAAGTCATTTAATTTTGTGATATATTTTTATTTTTATTTGGTTAATATGAATTAGATTCAGATAGTTGTAATTAGTCTAAAAGGAGATTATGGCCTTACGTGATTGGATTGAAATGCATTTTCTGGTTGAATTGCTCTTGTTTAACTAAGGAAATGTTATCATAACCAACAAATGGATATGCTCTAAACTGCTTGAATGGTTTACGAGATGATATGAAGGTTTGTGCATTCTGTCATATGATTGGTCTTATTGTAGCCTCCAGTTGTATGTCATTGACATACATTATTCACAGGTGTCGTTTACATCATGCAAAATTTATGTGGATATTGGTGTCTACTCTGTGTGAACAAATTGTTTCTGTGAAATGAAAAGCTCATCTCTGTTTATTGTAATGCTATAGCTTCTGTCTAAAAACCCAGAAACGCACTTCAGTGACAGGCTTTAGTCGTCATTTCATCTAAGTACTCGTATAAGAGTTACATCTGGAAAAACTGTTCCCAAGATGTTAAGGAAAAAATTAACAAAGGAAAGGGCATTTAATGGAATTCTTACTTGCAGAAATGAATTCAACCTTTCATCTTAATGCTCCAGGATCGAGCAGTATCTGAGTGATATCCTGTCCCTGCGTTACAAAACATCTGAGCATTCCACCATTCCAGTGATGCAAAAGCTTAAGTCAGTAGCTGCTGTACACCTGTCTTCTCATATAGTGCCTGTTTGTAATGGAGGGGCTTGTGGTTTTGGTTTGACTTTGTGAAAGGTGTAAAACAAGCCAGGTAATAGGCACCAGCGTAACAAAACAGCGAAACTGATGGAGTCTTTTAGGAGCAGAAATTGTATGACCTGCTAGGTTGTTGAACTCCTGAGGAGGAAATTTGATGAGGTACAGTGATCCTCATCTAGGTGCTCCAGCAATCTCTTCGTCTAAGCCCTAAAAATAAAAATATAAAAAAAACCCCCCAAAAAACCTTATGCAAGATAAAATACATCCGACTACAATATCTGTGTAGCTAATGTAATCAGTCATAGTGAAAGAAGCTTTCTTATGGTGACAGCTGTTTTGTATTTTTGGAGGAATAAGGTTTTATGTGTAGATCTTCATTGAATATGGATTAGGATTATTGCTTACGACAGCCTCTGGGGTGGAGAGTGGTGTGGAGATGAGCTACATGTGCTCTAGGGATGACATGTGCATAAGATATGTACAGGGGTAGGGATAAGGCTTAGATCTGAATAGTCAGGAATACCATCAACGTTAAAATGGGCTCATGTCGTGGCTCTTGTAAAACTTCAAGGACATCAAGAGGCTAGGAGTATCTGCATTTTGTTTTTGCCCTTTTTCTGTGACTTTATTCCATTTCCTTCTAACGCAGAGCTCCTGTAAGAGTCTTTATAATTTTCAGAATAGTTAGGTGATTAATTAAAGATGGTCGTGAACAGATTTATTTCCTTGTACATGAAGTATGCGCATTGATGTGTGTATTGGTCGTTAATGTACAGATATTAGAATGAGGTCATATTATGGGCAAGAATTGTTGAAGAAAGTAAATTACTCAGTAAATGAGTAAATGCAGGGGACATACCTGCATGGAGGGTGTTATCAGTGGCTTCCATATCTTTATGTCTGTGTAACCCAGGTCAGATGACTGGTCAGGTGTTAAGACAAGGTCATATGCTGGGAAAATTATAGGGAAATATACACATGAGCTGGGCAACGTTAGAGTGAGCTGCAACCTCTCAGCACAGTCTAGAACTTGGTTAATTAAGGGCCTGGTTACTGCACATGGAGAAATGGAACCTGATAATTACCATACCCGGATGCTGAGGGTGCGCATGGTGTGAGACACAAGCTCAACCATTCTCCCAGCAAGGGCGTTGTCATTGGTATTGAACTCCTCTTGCCATTCCCCAGAGACAAGAACATAATCCCAGCATGAAATTTCCCAACTAATTTGTGGCCGGTTAGTGTCAGATTATTCCACTGAGTATGCATTACTGGCTGGAGGATATTCTAATAAGTCCTGTCATCGTAAACTCCCCTTACAATAGGCACACTGCAGTTAAGGAACAGAAGCTGGCACTTGCTAACGTATTAGGGAGGCTTCCGACAAATCTCCAGTGCGTAGATTGGATTAAAAGCTAGTTACGGACGGGTATTGCAGATACCTTTCATCTCGTGCTTGGGAGAAATTCAGCCCTCTGCTGACAGTTGCCAAATTATGAATCAAAGAATAAATTAATAAGCAGTTGTGACAGCATTGCTTAAAAACCTGATATTTCTTGCCCACTCATTCGTTTCCATTGGCTGGGACATTGGGAGGTTGTTCTCAGGGCGGTAAAGGCTGTGACATTCCAGGTGTGTTTGATGGTTTATAGAAGTAGTGTTGCTTATCTCCTCTCCACAGGTCTTTCTAAGGAACAGCGTCTTTGAACCACTGGAAGAAAAGCGACAGGTACTCTTGACAAATGCTGCCATCATCGTGCAGAAAGTCTGGATAGGCTATCGACAAAGAAAAGGTGAGTGTGTCCTAAAGATTCATGCCAAGGTTTCTGCCATTCTGTACAAATTCCTTGTCTGTTTTAACTGTGCATGTCAAATTATTTGGCTTATTTGGTTGCTACATTGCAGTTGATGACCCAGGTATGGTAAATAGCAATATTGATGAATCTTGGCGTTTTGTCATTGCTGTATGTTGAGTATATTGTTTCAAGGCATTATTCGTTTGTATGTCTTTTTGTGACAGCAGAGGCATCAATGGCCAAGTGATTCAGTGACAGATAAAATAATTTTAAGGTTAAATGTTAAGGGTGGTGCCTAATAAAAAGCACTGCATGTATTTAGTTGAAGTGTTTGCCTCTTGTGTATTGGCATAAATGTTTATAAGGGTTTCATGCATTGTATGTGTTTCCTTCCTGTATTCCACAATTGCTGCTTGTTTAAACAAGCTGATTATTTGCTGTAGTTGTGACATTTTGCATAAAAATGGTCAGTGGTGCAAGTTGTAAAATGGATTTCAAGAAACTATAATTATGAGATGAATTTAACATTTAAACATGATAGGCAGCCCAGGAGAATAGCACATGTCTGTTAGGGGGAGATGAACAGACCAATGTGATTGGGAAAGTGACCAAGCTGTCAGGGATGCTTAGGATCAATACCTGATTTTGAAGAGGCTAATGGACAATGTCTTCCCTACAGAACAGGGAAGAAGAGAATCTCCGTCAAAATGACATTATGTCAGACTGGACAGTCTACGAGGAAACAGCCTCATTATCTGTCCATTGGCTGGATAGCCTGTGAGGGACTGGCCACAGTCTGTCATGGTTTAGACCCAATAGAATGTCCTATCCTCTCTCCATCCTGCTCCATGAGACCCACTGGATTCACTTTCAGGAAGGATCGGCTGTCGACTTCTATCAGAGATTAATTGTCCATGACTGTCAGGTCAATGTAAGCCTTGCATGAAAGCTGCGGCATTTCTATGGTCAGGCAGAGAAATTTGCCGTTTTAGGGCCATTTGCTGGGAGACTGGGCAACGTGACAGACTTGACCATTATGTGTCCAATTTTTTTTGTGCCCAGAGGAATTGATAGCCTTTATCCATGCATCACATCTGTCACAATAGCTTAAGAATAGAAAGGATCACATGAAGTCATTTGCGAGAATTAAGATGTTTTTCATGACTGATAAATAGGAAAACAGTGTAATCTAGTTTTTCCTTTGTCCCAATTCCTAAAGTGTCTCTAGATTATATATGGTTACATGAAAAAATAGTCAATGCAAACAGCAATCTCATCTGAATATGCTAAAGATATTCTCTTAAGAGATGTTTCCATGGCTGTACCTGTAAATCATATTCAGATCACATTATTCCATGAATTATAAGAGGATAAATCATATGCCAGTGACAGTGGGTGAAGGACAAAACCAAGCGTTCAGAGAGAAGGGGAGAAGGACAATACCAAGCATTCAGAGACAGGCGGGTAGATTGTGATTGTCTGTAAAAAAAGGTGGATAAATGTCTAGATTAATGTGCTACAGAAAATTGTGAAAATGATAAATAGAAACCTGCCATGCAGAAGTGGGCGAACCATTGTCTTAGATTGGAACAGCAGCCACTGTGGCGATACTTCAGCCTTGTGTGACAAGCTGTTCATTATGATGAGAGAACCTAAAAATTAATGTTATCATGACCTATTCCGTGGCACCTGTTCTGAAGGGGCCAAGCCTAATGGGTGATTGAAGATCAGCAGATGGCGACTTTTAACACCACCAGCACTGGCCACAGCTGGCAGGGCTGTTAATTTTGCTAATGTTGTTAACCTGGATTGGAATTCTGACTTAGGTGAAGTCTTGTCATGTGAAGAGAAACTTGACTACTCAAGAAATTAGTGTGTCTAGATGTTGAGCACCTGGTCCTAAGCACCTTTCATGCGCTATGGGCACTCCAGTAGTGATATAAAATGCCCAACTGGTTGGTTAGTATGCTAGTGCAGCATAATGACCAAGAAGCCTCCCACCAATATGGTCGCTGTGAGTCCAGCTCAAGTCCAGCTCATACTGCCTTCTTCTCCAGCTGTACGTGTGGTCTGCCGGCAAGCTGCAGATGGTTGTGGGTTTCCCCAGGGGATTCAATTCAAGTGCCCAACTCTGAATTTATACATGTAATTTCATCCTGGGAAAAATAGTGCCTGAAACTGAATTGCCATTCTGATGATTATTTATGTCCTTGAAACTTTTGTAATGTTTGATGTAATGATTGATTTATTTGTTTTCATTTGATTGGTGTTGTATACCATTCTCAAGAATGTTTCACTCATATGATTGCGGCCACCATTATAGTGTGAGGAAAACCCAGGACCTTCTACAGGTTGCTGGCAGACCTTCCCACATAATGCCGGAGAGCAAGCCAGCCTGAGCTGGACTTGAAATCACAGTTACCCCATTGGTTAGATTCTCCTGGGACATTGCCAGGCTCTAGTGAGCTCTGAAATCATTGGGGCCAAAATTTTTTACCTTTTTAGCCCTAGGCTTGAAAAGTTTATAGACATTCTCATATTCTGGAACATCTGCATGTCCGCCCATCTGACTGTGGATTCATCGTTGTGCCCATTAGCAGGCTGACTTCAAACTCGGTATGGAATCACCAAATCTGGATCCATGACTTATGTCAGAGATTGATTGGAAATTATCGAAAGGGAGAATTTTCAGGTTCTTTCAGATTGCAGATGTATACTCATTTTAAACATTCACAAGCTCCAACATTTATTGCTGTGCATACATGATATCTGTTATTGGTCGTCAGTGAACTGAGGGAGTCCTGATGGAATAAATAATACATTGTGCAATGATAGACTGGCCAACCAATCAACCACTTAGGAGTCTTCTGGGCTTTAGTTGAGATGCCAAGCTCAGATACAAATTGTGTACTGAAATGACTTCAGCACTACATTATACAGTAATGTAAATACTTGTAAATACATGTATTACAAATTGTGAAAGGCCAGAGAAATATTGAAGGTGGTTATGATGTTTCTTTGTGGTTTCCATTTGATTTGTGTAGGATTTTGACATGTAAATAAATAATGGTTGTGGGATCATTTGTGTACACCATCTGACACTATCTATTTTTTTATGGACACCAGGGTATGTGTGATACGTAGGGGTGCACTGAAGACTGCACTTTTATCCTACCTAAAACTGACAGTTTGGAAATTACCACCTTCAGACATGGCTTCTAAATACTGTCAAGGTTTTAAGAGTGGTCTTGATGTTTCTGAATAAAAGTATTAAAGTTATCAAAACTGAGCAGCTGAAAGTCAAGGCTAATGAAGATGCTTTTACTTTTCAGCCTATCAGCGTCTGCGCAATGCAGCGATTGTTCTGCAGTCCAATTTCCGTGTGATGCGGGATCGCATTGCGTTCCTGAGAACCAGGCGGGCCGCCATTGTTGTTCAGGTATGGATTTTTTTCGTATAGGACTACTTAATTACTATGTTACTGTTTTCATATACAAGCTTGCAAATAGGTGCCTGACATTTTTGAAAACACCTCTTTGGACAGAGTTTTATGACCATGTCCTTGTTATTTATTACTGGACAAAGGTCTCTTGAAGCATACCTGTTTCACCAAAAGGGTGTTTTCAAAAATGTCAGACACCGATTTACAGGGTTGATATTTGTGAACAAGGCAGTCAGTTTATTAGTACATATACATCATGTCGATTTGCATCGCACTTTTCTGTTTGTTTGCATCACACGTTGCTGTTGGTTTTTTGCATCGCACTTTTCTGTTGGTTTACATCAGACATTGCAATTGGTTTGCATCGCACTTTTCTGTTGGTTTACATCAGACATTGCAATTGGTTTGCATCGCACTTTTCTGTTGGTTTGCATCAGACATTGCAATTGATTTGCATCACACTTTTCTGTTGGTTTACATCAGACATTGCAATTGATTTGCATCGCACTTTTCTGTTGGTTTGCATCAGACATTGCAATTGCAATTGATTTGCATCGCACTTTTCTGTTGCTTTGCATCAGACATTGGAATTGCAATTGATTTGCATCGCACTTTTCTGTTGCTTTGCATCACTGTTGTCCATTTATTTGTAGAACACTTTTCTGGAGATTTGCATAATACTTTTGTGTTTATTTACATCACAATCTTTCTTTTGTTTACATTGCGTGGTTCTGTTGATTCATCTACATTGTAAATGTTCCTAGGTAGACTTTGTAGGGTTGATGTGTTTCTTAGCACCAGTGTCTAAGAACAAAACTTTATAGGAAAGAAGAAATATTTAGAGTGTAAAATGGAAAGAAATGGAAGAATTTTGTTTATGAGAGAACTGGTTATTAGTGACAGGTTGCATGCTCCTCTGCATTTTGGCATGCTCCTATCCTGTAAATGGATGCTGGAAGAGGAGTCAAAATTCTGAAATATCCACTGTTTGGCTAAATGTTTGCTTAAAAGCACTTTCAATCCAAAGTGAAAAAAAGATATGTATTAATCATTTAATGTTAATAAAAGTCAATTTCATGGAATATGAGATGATGATGAAAAGAGCAATAGTGGGTTTAAAGCACATATTTAAAACGCTTTTAATGGCTTGTGCATTCAGACGAGCTGATTCTTTTGTGAATTAAAGATCCTCTGTATTTTTTGTTGTTTTGTGTCAGGTGATTCTGATGAGATTTTGTTCTAATAGGGATATGGTGTGAAAGTCAAAGCAGAGAAGCTTTTTTACACCAGTCCCTTGCATTCTGAACTAACGAGAGGAAAATTCTCTCTTTCTCCCTGCCAATGGTTTGAACCTTGGCGAAAAAATGAGTTGTTCAGGGCTTTTGGTGACTCTCATCGCGTGTTTTGCTGCAGTCTGGCAGACAAGGGAGCAAACATGCTAGCAGCTGTCCTCATTTCCTAGATGCTGTGAGCTTTTCAGTTTGCAGAAAAAGATGGACACAAGCCATGGCAGGGCTTCCTGTGTTAGATACTGAAGGGAGGAGACTGCTGTCTCTGAAGCTTTGAACTGATCCCATATCTGGGCAGAAACATTGTTGTCCACTCTTATCTCTGCCCTGAAAGGAATGATGATGAAGCTTGTGTAAAGCTGCCTGCCATCCCCATCCTTGGTTTGAAGGAGGTCACTGTTAATTCTGACTAACTTACTAACACTCCGCTCATGCCGCCTTGCTGTTAGTCCGTTGACCTCACATTTCTCCTGGCAATGCCTCTTGCTATAGAGTGGCTATGGTAGAAACTAGACATTGATTGTGCTAGTGTTGTGATCATTAACATGTAGTTCTGTATGAAATTATCAAGCAATTCAACATGCAGATCGCTTTCACACTCTGTACATGTCGGTGTGACATTTAGTGTAATCTTCAATGTCACTGACTCAAAGTATGGCTTGTGTTTTTTCTTCCTGCCATAGATGACACTGATATGATTATATGTAAAATGCTGCATGACTGTTGACCTATTTAAATGATTGATCTAAGGGGAACAGAAAGAAAAAGGAGAAAACTTGATGATTGTTTTTGGTATCCACATTATAAACGGAAATAACACAAGTCAAATTTGTTATAGCTGTGGTGTCAAATATATTGCAATTCCCTGTCTTAAGACTCAGAAGTCTTTGGTGACTGAGGACAGTGAATCATTATGATTCACAGGCATGTGGACAATATCTTATTATGGCAAGTCTCCTTACAGATGTATCTTTTGTCCAGAAGTACAGAAAAACTGACCAAACTTTGGGAATTACAATTAGATTGGTAATTTCACATGTCCAAGTTTTCAGTTGTTCAAATCATTGCCACAAATGGATTTCATGCACAGTGTATTTCAAGCTGAATGGATAGTTGCACCAGGGAAAGATGAAGGATTTGTTTGATGTTGTCAGCTAAAGAATAAGCTTTAGAGGCCTGAGGATTTCAAATAGCACGACATTTCTTAGCAGGACTTGTCTTGAACATTTTGCTGAGTTCCCAATTGAAACTTGCCAGTGATATTTACTTTGGCGCTTGCAGTTCATGATCTCTTGGAAATGTAATTTGTCCATGAAGGCCATTTTGCTTCAGATTTTTTTAGGAAGGGACATTTTACTTTGGAGCTGCCAGGTTCTTGTCAGTGGCCCAGAGTTAGATAGTAATAAAACTTTGGATTATATTACACGTAACAGTTTCTCTTGACATGTGATGTCATTATGGGAATTGTTATTTTTGTCATAACAGTTTTGCAGTTATGTTTTTTTTTATACTTCAGGCCTATGGTCGTGGAATGTTGGCCAGACGCCTTGCTCATACAGAACGAGCTCTGAAAAAAGCTGAAGAACAGCGGCTGAGGGAAGAAGAGATGGAGAGAGAACGCAAACAGAAAGAAAAAGAGGAAGCGGATGAAATGGCAATGGAAGAGAGTCTGAAGTAAGTTTGATTTTGATTTTACCTTACATGGTTCGCATTAAATTACTGGTGAATGGTAACCACTAAACTGTAGCATGCTGTTCAGTCGATGGGAGGACAACACAGACAAGTCAGTTTGGACAAGGTATCATGTTTTACTCACCAGGGAATGGGTAGGGGTTAGCGATTGGGGCTCAAATAGTTCATTGTCACATTTCATAAATTAAAAATTCTCTCCATTTTCAAAAAATTTGGTTGTATTTGTGTTGGTAAATTTTGTTCATTTGACAGGAAATCTATCTGTGTAGTACTGTTGTAATCATTATTGAAATGGACAGTCTTAATAAATGTGAATAATTGATGGCTGCTGCATTGAATTAACTCAAAGCTAAGTTAAATATTTTTGATGGCAATTCAACGATATATGAGACTATGTTATTACTCTTTGGTTTATCAGAGTCTGACTCACATCCAATTAAATGTCATTGTAATTAAGGATGGAATTTATTTTCTTTTCTTACTCTGTGTATATACAGGTAGTATTAATTTCCATGGTTATAGCAGCATTTGCCTCACGTGTCATTTTTGTAGCTGAATTGGTTTCAACATTGATCAGAATGAATCACCATCATTGTTGTACATGTAATACAGGATTAGTCTTTGTTAGATCTAAGAAGTGCATTTACATTATATCCAAACACTTACCAGTACAATCCATATAAATATATTAACAGAGTAATACAAGAGCATTGTTTAGAGCTGTGCAAGTATGCACCGAGTTCCCTGAACAAAGTAATTACCAAATTACACACCCAGTAACCCTGTGAATACCTCCACACCTCCTTGCATACTCCTCATAAAAACCAGTGTAAATTTTGGAGGCTTTAATGGGAGCACCATCATTGTTTCAAAGGAAGTCTGTCCTCCAATAACGTAATTGTCTTTTGGTTTTTGTTCACATTCATTACTTTTACATGTATATCCATTAATGTCAACATTTTATGCTTTGGGTGCTCCCAGTATAACCTCTGATTGCATCTGTAAAATGTAACTTACATTTAACCGTGAATCTGCCTGAAAACACGAATAAAAACTCGGTTGTTAACCAACCACGGAAATGGAATACACCGTCATCTCTGCCATTTTGGCTTTTTGCGACCTCTTGAGCATTGTTGACCAAGGCGTGTGAAGTGTGTGTTTAATGCAGAATGGTCTGTAGTTTTGCCGTCATGTCTCTAAATGACCCCAGTGTGTTAGGATTTCTTGGAAAACCAGCCAAAGTAAACAAGGGGAACTGATCATTAATGCCTGTATAAACTGTGCCTGTGTTGTCGACTCAGAGTATAGGCACACTCCCCATGGCCTCAGCCTGATGATTGGCCATCCATAGAGTCGGGGAGAAATAGGAAAATCAATGGGAAACTCTATAGTGTTTGTTTGAGATAAAATAACTTATCTTATTACCGGAAAAGCAGGCTTGTTCTGCAGATGTTGGCCAAGCTATGACCCTTCTCCCCTCAAAAAGTTTGAGTCTCCTGGAGATTTGCAATCCACATTTTCTTTGCGTTTTATCTCCTCATAATACCAGAGAGCCTCGTAATCCACTTTCAGTCGAGTGAAACTATTTCCACAAAAGTACACTGTGATTAATGGTTTGGGTTATGATGAACTTTATTCTGATCATATCATACACATGTATTTAGCCTTTGGACACGTTTACTGCCCACACCATCTAGTATCCTTTGTTCACATTTAATTTACATACATTACAGATCTTTCTTAATCACATACACGTTATCTTAAGTATATCTGCAGGTCAGTATGTAGGGCCTAAATGCACATGTATCATTCATTTCTTTCAGCCCCTTCTTATTACAGACGTTAGTCTTTGTTTGGGTTGGATGGTTGTGGTGTCAAACATCTTGTACTGTATAGTGAATCTCTTGAGCATTTTGTTTTTGTTAGACTAAGGCTTTCCCAGAAATCTCATCTTAACGTATTAAAAGCCCTGGTAAGCCAAGTTAGGTAAGTGTTCTCTAGATGATATCTGACCTTCTCCACTCTCGCCTTCTGTGGAACACTGTCTGTTCATTGATGTGGGTAGACATTATTTTAAACGTCCATGTTGTGTTAAAACATGCTGAGCTTCCTGTCATTATGTCTTGTCATCTGTTAATGTGAATCTTGTGCTTGTATTGATCACTTTTATTACTTCATCGATGTGTTTCCTTTCATCAGTTTGTGCGGACTTAAATTTCTTAGATTTCATTCATTCTACCATACTCTGTCATTTAAAGTAAATTCCATGTTATTTAACAATTTTGGTTTTACATTACATTGGGTTTATTTATTGGAGAACTATTTTCATTTTAGCTAGGATACAGTGACTTTCCAATGCATTTCATTTTCACCTACTTGTATCATCAAATAATCATTAATTTACCAATGCTTTGGAATCTGTCTTTGTTTAGTACCTGTCCTTAAAAATGGGGGGATTTGTTTTTTACCAGATCAAATCTTCCTGAGAGGTTTGATCCTAACATTTTAAGAGCCCTGTTAACACGATCTCAGACAGGGTAAGTGGATTACTGTTAGCACTTGCAGTCTGTGTTTGTGGCAAATTCTACATGTCCACGGTTTTTTTGGCAGATTTGTGCCTTTGTCACTACCATGGACAATTTCTTTTTGTCAGATTTTGCATGTCTCTAGCTTTTATCACTTACGGCAAGCCTACCAAGTTGTAGGAACATCTTCTCAGCAAGTAGTCGATTGACATAATTCTGTGGTGCTACATGTTATCATGTGCTCTGCTCTCAAGAAGTATAGACCAGAGAGTACCTTTTAAGTGTCACAAAGTTGCTTGTGCATTTGTCACAATACAGGGCTTCTTTTTCAACTCTTTATGTACCAGCAGTCAGAGCGTTTTGTCTTGATATTGAATGTCTCAATATAGTTCTTTGTCATGCATGGTCAGAGTATTGTCTTCATTAGCATCATTGTCTGTGCACCTAGTGTCTCTGATGTCTTGTAGCTTCGACAGTTACACATGCCTTGTCTCAAGCATCTGTACTTGCACGCTAATTTCACTTGCTGCTTATACACATAGCTACAATGGGGTCTTTCTCATGTTCCCATTTCTCTCAGAAGCCCTCTCAGAAGATTGGAGGAGCTGTATTTTGGGCAGAGTCCTGTGCTCCTATTCTGCTTTGTCCAGCTTACCACGCCTTGCAGCCGCTCTCAGCTGTGTTGTCATGAGGATTTCTATCATACCACCATTGCGGTAACCTGTGTACATGTCTGTAGAGAGCATTTCTATGATGGATCGCATTGTTTGTAATGGGTAGTTTGGACCTAGTCACTTTTCTATCTATCTACGTGTTGTAGTTGTAGGAATGGTTTGTCAGGGAACATTTAGCTGGTATAAAGGTGGAATGGTTTCCTTTTGTATTCTGGATGATCCAGAAGTTATCAAATAGGTGAATAAAGTAAATGTATGTCCTTGGTCTTGAAGTTGATTTTTTTAACATATATTCTACTACGTCGTGTTGGATGAGGCAAGGGAAACCATCAATTTCCAGATAAGAATTGATTTTCTGATAGGCCACGAGGTATCCACTCTCAGAAATTCAGTCATCAATAATTCTATATACCTAACAGCATATTTCTGTTCATTTAACTTCATCACATTTATTGTTAATACTCTCCATTTGAAATTTAGTTACCTGATGTTAATTGCTTTCAACTCATTCATTTTAAGTTCTCATTTTAGTGTTATTCCTTCTTTTCCTTTCAAGTTTCCTTTCATTGCTTCTGATTTTGCCCATTTTGATTTTAATTTCAGTGTTATGGATTCTTTTCATTTGATGTTTGATTTTAATGGTTTCTAACTCTGTTAGCTTTCGATTAGAGCACTTTGTTGCTGTTTTCCTTTCAGACGATCTTGTTTGTAATCCTCCACTCAAGACATTTTTGCTAATGTTTTCTGGCGAGTGGTGATCATAATGTATGTATATATAGAATGTTAAAGTAGGGCAACTTCAGAGGGCATAGCTAGTAGGATATTTGAGGTGATAAGCTCGTCCAGAAATTCAGAGAAAAGTAATATTTGAAATGGTATTCAGTGTTAGTTTTTCGAAATGTTATGTTATTATACTTGCCACCATGGAGTGTAGAAAACCAAGAACGTTGAGAGAAAAAGGTCAGCATTGATTTTTTTTAACTCTTAGTTTTGAATCTTTTTATGGAAGGTTAATATTGCAGATGTAAATACACATGTAAAGGGTAGAGTAAGACTGATTTTGCCTCTACTACTCCCATGTATGTCCATAAATACAAATGTATAGTCCTGACCATGTATCCATTTCTGTAATGTTTCCTTTGGATTTCTGGACAAATAGTCTTGTACAAATGACAGGAAATAGTTTACCGATATTGCTGAAGCAAAGGTACAACATTCCCTGTAGAATCAATATATCAGCTATATTGGTTCCCACAATGTCCAATAAATCCTTGAAGCCTTTGCGCACATGATTATTTGCTAAGGTCTAAATGTTACTGCCCGGCTGGTAGGTGGGTTAAAGTCCTCTTTAATACCATCATTCTTATGTAGAGCATACCAACACACATGTAAATATATGGAGAGTGGTTGAAGTGCCTCTTTGGCCATGGTCAAGGAAGTCATTGGAGGGCTTCAGAGCAACAATAAGCCTGCATGAATGAATGGACGATTACATATGGCTTCATGTCACATCACTCTTGTGGAAGGTGTGAATAAACTAAACAGTGTCATTGTAGGAAAATTTATTTTTCTACGTTCATTCTACAACACATTTCACTGTAGTAATCTGTTGAATATCTGTGGAGTGTATTGAGTGATTTCCATCCATTAAGAATCAGTTAATTTTCAGGAGAATTTCAAAGCTGTCATTCTGAATTTACCGTTTCCTGAAAGTAGATATACTGTCCTACACAGTTAGATCAGAGCAGAGCCCTTTTCAGTCTCATTTTTCCCTCATTTGTGGTATGTCCGCTGCATGGGTTGTCTGGGATGTGTATGTGTTAACACCTCATGCCCACACCTGATTCGCCTTAATCCGACAGTTGTACAATTGAGATATGAATAGTTTATCCAGGAGCTGAAACACTGCCATCTTCAACATCCCAAGAGCAATATTGCAGATCAGAGCATCGGGCACTGTGATCACACCCAGACACATAGACTTCATATGGTTGGGTGACTTTGTGATTGCTTTTGTAACATTGATGTCACAGGTTTTATGTTCACATTTAAATGTATATTGCCACATGTGGATTGAACACTATCATTATTGTTATTGTCATAAGTGCACCTCGCCATCAATTAAAACCACTCAAATATTCTTTATGTTTGTCTGTTTTCACATACATGTAGAACTGTTGTCATGTTACAGTGGTGTCATTGGCTGACTTGTGAGCTGAAAGATATTTCCCAGTCAATGAACTGTCATCTTTGTAACATCCATTTCTCAACATTTGTTTGAATTTACTGTCAGTTGAAGAAGTGTGTGTTGCAAACAAAGGCGTGAAGTAGAAGAGAAGTGTTGTAAGAGATTATACACTGACTGCTCCATAACTTTGTCAGGAAGTTAGACTGCTGAAAAAACTTCAGGCCAATTCAGTAGCATGATACTTGTGCTGACCAATGTAATTGGCCAGGTGTAATTACATGTTGTAGCCAAAAAATTTTCTCTGATGCCTTAATATCTTTCGCATAGTGGTGAACTATGTATTGATGAGTTAGCAATCGTTGAACTTGGGCAACTTTATCCAGACAGAGTGTTAGGAGACCAATCATACAGACAAATTGTTGTAATAGTGACATTGTACAGGTGGCTGAGGGCTCTTGTTAGTAATTAACCAATAAGGGCTGAGTATTCTAGAACTCTGAAGCCCTGAAGAACACATGAACAGCTCTGGAAGAATGCCTTCACTGTTAAGTAGTCCATGGTCTTCTGGGAATGCAGATGTAATTGCTGGGAATGCCTGTGCAGCCTATTCATTACTTGGTGGCTTGTGCTGTGTAGTGAACAACAAATGGGACTTCATGAAGTAGTCATTTAGCAAATTACTGTCCATACTGGATGTCCAATTTTCACATAATTATAATTTGCCTTTTGATGATACATGAACTGTGTTGTACAGATAGCTAAAGTGGTACTTTTTGTGATTAAGCCCAGAGAGATAACATGTAGTTTGCATGAAATTTAGTATTGTGTTGGAATTTGTTGCAGGTTAACTTAATTTTTATCTCTACTGGTTGAAGGCCAGGAGAGGTTATGTACTAGCAAGTTGTCCGTCATTTTTCTGTCTGTCTGTCTCGCGCCTGTGAACGTTTCCTTTGATATATCACTCCTCCTACAGATTTTGTCGGATTTTTATGAAGCTTTTTTCAAGTATAGACTATATCAAGGTACATAATTTGTACACATTTCTTTAAAACTCTACTAGTTCTACAGTTTTTGTATAATTTTAACAAAGCTTGAGTGTAGACTACATCAAGATACATAATCATTAATATCGATTTTCAGTTCTGTTGATGAGTTGTCCATCTGCGCTGTCTGTTTATCCACCATGTTAACATTTCTCTTCTAATCGACTCAATTTGTTCCAGCCAGTAGAGCAGCTGTACTGTTTTGGAATTTAATGGAGGTACCACGATACCGACCTCTCCCCCCCCCCCCCAAATTATTTTTTACCAATATTGTTTTCCAACAGTTGCTCTTTTTCAGAAACTTGATTGTTTCATCAGCAAACAGACCACTAGATAAATGAAATAGATGAAAACTAGAGATGTCAAAATAATCAGTGTGCTAGCTACGTTTCCCTACCCTTTTAAAATAAATACGGTGGAGCTTGAAGGTGCATATATGTAAAGCCTATCAGGGCATTATCAGGGATATGCCAGATGTCAGGAGTCAGACTTGACAGATGACAGGCTGAGGTTCCGGGTCACACTTTGTGTGATGTGCTGTGTATGATTGGCACGTTTGATCCTCACATGTAGTAAGAGGTGTCACAGGGTTTAATAATCTGCATCCAATTGGTCAATATCGCATAGCCTTTGTGCAGACTTCTTGAGTCCTCCTGAGAGCCCAGTATAAACCTTGAGAGATTGATTTCTCCTCTGTAACTGAACCCTAAAATAGCCCCAAGATAAGGGTCACAGAATCTAAGTCCATATGACATGAAGCAGAGAGGTGAAATTTACCTTTGAACTTGACATCTGGGAAATCTCTTGAGAAAGACTGTTTGACCTACTTCTGAGACAGAGGTTGTGATCCAAATTGTTCGTCTGGAATATACTTACAGAAGGATGCAGTCTTGAATTGATTGCATGATTTAGTTGGCAGTTAGCCAAGTAAAATTATTTCTTGAATACATTGTCCTTGCATCTTCTTGTTTCATACAGACTGCTTATATTCACGAGTTCCAATGTGCCTACTATTAAAATGAACCTAAGAGACAATGTGTAGTCTATCACTGTAGAGTGTCTGAACATACCGTTCTGTTTTCAAAACTTTCTGACGTGAGAAGAATATTATTATAGCTCAATTTGTCATAGTGAGAAACTTCTGAAACTCTTGAATGCTGAAGTATTCATTAGGACCTACATTAATGTGGAAATTTTGAAGAGCACCAAATTGAATGGAAGCTATAACTATCCCCTTGCTCGTTAGTGGAGAGGATATGACATACATTGATCTGTCTTGTACGCGTCCTGTCAGTTGACCTTGCTGTTCATGAGGTCCAGCTTTTACTCCAATCAATTCTGACCCAATCTTTCTTAAACTGAATTTATAGTTTTTTTTAAACTGTCAGAAGATAGTACAAAATATTTTCTTCAGCAAGGTGTCATGTCTCAATGTGGTAACTTGCAGGATTTTTCTTTTTCTGACAGAGGTTTGTTTTAACTTTGTTCAAATTTTGACAGTGTTGAGCTTGAAGCAAGGGCATGAACAGGGTTGTTCAGTTGAGATTAATTAAGTAGAAGACAGGTATGTGTGAGGTGGTGTCAAGAGACCCACAGAAATAGCTTGTCTGCCTTGGGACTGAAGAAAACGCAAGCAATAAACTCTGCCATTAATGGAGCTAGGTTTTTTCCAAGAAACCTCTGTTTTTTTATCTCGCAAGCCTAGAATTTTCTGGAATAAAGCCATCATCTAATCCTCTCTATGAAAAAGCTCTGGTGACAGCTGATGGACAAGCTAATGGGTTATGAAAAGAGGCAAAAGGTGAATGTAATGGTGCTGTCGTTTAACTTAAAAATGGCTAGCATCAGGCAAGCTGACCTGGATAGGCCTGGTATTTTTTATATGGAATGATTGACAGCAAGAAGCGTGTTCAATCTCACCAGAGCAGCTATGAAATGGATGAATTAAGATCAGATATTAGTCCATTCCCAGCATATTTTGCTCATTTGTGGAGAAATTCCGCCCATAATTAGATGATTTCTTCTGTCTTAGCAAGCTATTGAGATTGCAGATATCTTGTGAAAATAGATGGACATTATTTTTCAGGCTGTCATGATTTGGATCTTGCACAAGTTTGATGGCAGATGCCAGGTCAGAGTTTCACTTCCCACATGTTACTAAGAACTGAATCAGCCGATCAGTTTCTTAGTGGAGATATTGTGTGTATTGCTTGTAACGGTAGCCCGCAAACTTCAGATATCCTTGCGGGCAGTTGTATGGGGAGATAGCCAGGAGGTAGTCATTGACTGTTCATGCATGTTTCTAAGAACAATGCTCCCTACACAGCAAGCGTACAGCAGAATTATTCCTGTGGGACTGCATGTAATTTCTAACTGTTCAAACATTCCCAGTCAGAGCACACCTTTGGTGATTGAGTCACAAGAGCATGTGGGCCACGTTCATGTATACGTACATGCTATGTATGCGAAGTGTTTAGGTACCTTGACTCAGCTGTACACTGGTGTTACAAGAACCTTCACTGTGCCAAGGCTGATGGGTGAACTCATGTGCATAGCAGTTTAGAATGTCACAGAGAGATGGTCTTCATGGAAACGAACTCTGCAATGCTTTTGTGGTTGCTGATTTAACTGAGGTGGTTGTTGGTGTTTGTTGACCACCAGTTATCTAAGCTTTGGGCTAGCTTGGTGGGACCAACAGAAAAGGAACACAACACAGAAGTGGAGACATCTTTTTGTATTCTTGGCATCCTTTACTGACTGGAGACAATGCCATAATTCTGTAACTGTAACTCCTGATGACTCTGCCTTCAAGATTCTAACTACAAGACTGACTGCAAGACTGACTGCCAACACACATTAGGGCAGGGCTTTTATAGCCTTAGCCAGGACCTTACAGAAGACAATTAATTGTCCAGCTGTGAGAGTTTCAATCAGCACAAGGCTAACTAGGATTTGTGTTTTTATAACATCAAAAACACTGCATTTACAGAGACTACAATGCATACATCTAACAACTTTTAACCACTACGAAATTATCCAGGTATACTCTACAAGCATGTTAAATATGAAAAATCTACTATTCTAACTACACACCATTTAATCCCTAAGAAACATCTCAGTCATATTTAATTCTGTTTTAAATCTATCGTAACTTCCAGGTATTCACCAAGCTATGGTATAACTGTGACCATGTTAAAGTGCATGATAGTAGGAACACACTCATATGCAACATCCCAACGTAATATTATAAACTAGTTATGAATTTTGTCCTTAAAGTTGTGAAACATGTCACACCAATGTAGCCAAAGGGTGGGAAAGGACAATATCCTAACTACAGCCTTACTACATTGATATCCACACCTTAGGGTTTCTTCATGCATGGCACCTGTTGTACTGCTTGCACAGTCTGTGCAGTGCCCAGTTTCCTTCTCTTTTGCCATACTTAAGATTTAGTAAAGAAGACATTTTATTGCCTTCTGGTAAATTACAAGAATGAGTACATACATATGTATCAGAATTTATTCTACAAGTTTCTGCGTCTTGTTCCCAGAATCAAGTTAACCTCCTTATAGGCAGAGATACATCGAGGAGAAATAAAATCCTAAAACAAATAGGAAGGGGTGAATGTTTGTGGTAGGATGGCATAAGAATGCTTTCTCATCACTCTGGTTTTGGAGCGGATGGTAGCGTACTTCTGTCAAATTCCCTGAACGAGAGAAGATCAAACCTTGGAATAAGATTTGAAAGTCATGTTCAAAGAAAAGTGTAATGTATTGTAAAGAGAATGAGTCAAACCTTAAAATAAGAAGGATGTTAGAACTTTGCACTGCAATCAGTAGTTTGAAAATGATTTTTTCTCATGTTGAATACCCTTTGATATGTGTATAGGACCTGTGTGTGTTTATACTTAGACAGGCATGTAGTTATCCAGTAAGCCAACAAAGAAGCTGTGAAGTCTGGTTAAACCTTTTATTCACTACATCAAAGGTGTTGACACCGATTCCTCTTAGAACATGCCAGAACAAAGTGTAATTCAAATATGTTTTGCCTCATTCCCTTTTTTGACTATTTTTGGCCCAAGCCTGAATTCTGTTCGATATTGTTGGACAAGAATGTGAATTCTGGTCTGCCACTGATTGGTCCTAGGGTCAATATTTGCCTGGTTAGATTCGCCGTGTTTCTGTCTTCAGGTGTAATGACATTTGTTTGCGCTGATTTTTTTCCTCTGGCCATCAGGGAATCACAGGCTGCATTGGAATCACTGACCAAGACAATAGAGTCCATGTGGCAACAGCATCACATTGATGTGACACCATCCTCGCTGGATTTGGATGAGATGTTCAACTTCCTGGACTCATTGGAGGGCAAGTCTCCCGAGACCCCACGCGATATGGAGAAGGAAGAGGCCCTCCGGGTCATTTATGAGGAGTTTGATGGCCTTGACCAACTTCTTGAGGTAAGCGTTAGTTTACGTAAAGAGCACAAGTACTGTTCTTGTTTTTATATGAGAAACTTTTAACCAATATTAGACAAGTTCAGTATAACAGTAACACTACAAGTGTGATTGTAAATTTTGTCCCAAACCTAATAATTGCTCTTGAAAATTAGTTCCCAGATTGTGTACAACGATATATGATGATGATGTAAATACGATAAAATGTATGGATACCAATGCTGGAGTAGACTGGAAACCTGAAAGTGGTCATGCTTGGTTTGTTCTATGTTATGGGTAGAAAATTCCAGACAATCTGGCCAATGCCTGGCCAATAGCAACCAATTTGTCCCGTTGGTAAAAAATACGGGTCAAATGGTTCAAGAGCAAAATCATCCAAGACAATTTGGTCAAATTGTCCAAGATATAAAATCATATCATCCAAGATATAGATCTAAACATCCACGCTGACTTTTATATACCATTCCAGTGCATGTTTATCAAAACAGGTGACTAACTTAGGATTAGTTAACGTTCATGTCTCTTGTTGGTCACTCAGATCTCGGGCTGTGTATGAACTCATGAAGGTCATGTGAAGTTACATGACGTCACCTAAAACACAGGCTTAGTTCTTTTGTATATGCCTTGTATTAAAGTTCTTGTATTTGACAGATAAAAATGTACAGCATTTATTTCAGATATATGTTTTTATTATATTTGTTTATCCAAAAAATATCCCGCACTATTCACAATGACTTGCTCAAGATTTTAGTAAACTGATAAATAGTTGAAAGTAAATCTGTCAAGTAGGCCTACACCTCGCTAGCAAAACTTGGTCCAGTTTGCTATAATTGTATGTTGTGTTTCTTACGCTATATGAGACCCCATTAATGGAGACAGGTTACAGTATCAACAAGGTGGACCACCATAGCATGCATGATGTGACTATATAACGTGGATGATATATGAATCTGTATCCTGGACGACTTGGCCAACTTTCTTGAACGAATTGCTCTTGGAATATTTGAACGTAGCCTTGGGTAAAGTCAGACATCATTGTACATCCGTGTGAACAAAGTGTACATTAACTACTTCTGTTCGTTGCAAACAATGTGTGCTATATGTTACGTTTGTATTAACTTAACTTGCTCCTGAGGCTTGGTTTATTCTCATGGTGAAGAACAAACAAATATTAAGTAAAATGAGGTTATTGTTGTGCTGTGTTTTATTTGTTGTTTCTTGCGTTGAATGTTAAATGTCATGATAGTAATATTTTAATGGAAACAATTAAAATAATGATTTCAGTTGTAACATGAATATACATTGTTTGCAGATATAACATACATTGTTTGCTGATGTAACATGCATTGTTTGCAAACAAGCTTTGGGTATTTATTTTAAGTTACAGCAATTTGAAACGGGAGAGACTGCTTATGTTGTTATCTCTGTCAGCTATATTATTTATTTACAAACCTTGTGACTCACTGTAAGTGGACTATCATGGCTTTATAAGTCAGGTTATTTATTAATGTGAACAGAAGCTCTCTATGTGGCTGCATAAGGTCAGGTGTAGCTTTACTAATTCTCTCTCGTAAGCATGTTTTTTTTGTCGGTCACTAATAAGGGGCGGGTGGTCGTTACCGGCTGATTTGACTGCAGTACGGAGCTTGTAACTGTCACTGTTCCTCAGAGTACAGTGTTTAGCCTGGGAGGGAGTGAGTACCCCGAGCTTGTTGAACCAACAGTGTGTAACAAGCTGTCAGGGAAGGTATCGCCGGCACGTGCAGGCTCTATTGATTACATGTCTGATGACTTCACAGGCAGCTTCTTCACAGCTCAGTTCCGCCACATGTTTCTTAATGGCTTTTTACTGGTGCACAATGCTGTCTTCGTAAACGCCCTCCTGGGATCTGTCATCTTTCTTTCGAAGACGGGCTCCACGAATCTTCGGCGTCGATCAAGTGAGATAAGCAAATATGACTCTTTGTTGGTTTTCACGCAAGAATCGCCTTCCCTTTGATTGGCGGGGCTAAGATCAGGAAGGGGAACTTTTCCGCCGATTTTCATTGATCGTTCGGTGTGGAGCACAAGCCCTACATTTGGCTGTTAATTGCAGTGGTCCTGCTGAATGAACTCCACACTTTATTTCATGTGGATCATCGCATTGTCTGCGGAAATGTTCATCACAGTCTGGTTAGACGTTGCCTTGGAAGGTTAAACAGACCGAACTGTCATAAATAACTGTTTGCACTAGCAAGCGTTTGTCAAAGTTGCTCACAACACTAATATGTGTTTTTGTTTTTGCTTGTACAGAACAGTTCAGGGCTCGTAGGGAAGATGTCTGAGGGGGCCGCAGATAAAATTGATGGAGATACGGTGCCTGGCAAGACAGTGGACAGTGCTGTGCCCTTCCCCCCTCCACCACCTCCACCCCCTCCACCCTTACTCACGTGCCAGGATCCATCTGGTCAGAGCATGGACACTGACAGCTTCGACCTGCCTCCACCCCCTCCCCCATGCCTGCCAGACAGTGAGGAAGAAGATGGTAAAGAAGAAGCGGTCATGCCTCCCGCACCCCCACCCCCACCTGTACCTATCGAAGTAACAGTGTCAGGAGAGACGGTTGTGATTCCTCCCCCACCTCCTCATGCCCCACCTTTACCCCCTGAGCCACCCCCCACCTTACCTGTCATGTCTATCTTGAACAATGGTATGTTGACAGATGATGACCTGAGCTCTCTCACATGTTCCTGTTCCCCTCCCTCTCCCATACCGACCCTGGACTTACCCTCACACAAGACCCCCCACCCATTGACGCCACACGTGGTGAGTGCTGACCCTTCTCATGCTGTGATACCCCAAACTGGTGACGCTGATACTAGCCTCTTGGCCGCGAAGCTTCGCAGCCAGGAAACAGTGAATTCCAGCTCAGCAGCACGACCTGTCAGTGGAACTATGGAGGTTGAGCCTTGTGATATGCTGGAGTATGCAGCGGAGAACTTCAACGAGCATGTACGGGGATATACCGGCTCTGTCATGAAGACCTTAAAGCGAAAAACCACAGTGAGTACAGAGCCAGTAATATATTCACGCCTTGACATGTTGTCAATTTAAAACTGGTTATTCAGCTGTCTAAGGCTTTTTTGAAGAGTTGGTGATTAAGTTATATGATCAAATTTATCTCATTTATGTGAATCTCTTTATATTAAAAAGTCTTGAAAGCCTTTCCAAAGCTAAGAGTGGTTCTATGGAGGTCTTTGAAATTGTAGTAGAATTGACCTGGCTTCGTCCATCTGGAAACCTGAGTGGAAAATTTCCAGATACACTCTAACAGGCATTTGATTTTTCCTCCTGGAAAGAATACTGTCTTTTCAAGTCAAGGTTTTGGAAAATTTCTGGATGTAGCGTAGAAATGCTGGAAATGGAAAAAAAAAAAGGGTTTGGCCGAGTTAGGGGTAGCTACATGTATTTTTTTTTTTTTTTTTTGTCCCAGCATCACCCCCATCTGTGATAGAACAAGTGCAGATACTCTGATTGCATATTGCATTGTAGATTATGTACCATTGTATATTAAAAGGTTAAGCAAGTTTCCTGTGTGCTAAGGTCCTTAGGATAACTGAGGCTACTTATCTTGCCTGTCCCCCAATCCAGTGGAATTTTAACAACTCTGACTGGAGACAGAATCAGGTTAATATCATATGAAGGGGGTTAAAGCTATTGGCCGAAGCCTAATTAACAGCTGACTGGTTATCATGGGATGAGAGACAAACTTACACCTGGTTGTATCACTTTTGTAGCTTTTTGAGTGCTTGAATGTTTTTAGTTTTTAAATTCAAATGTGTCTAGGCCATTTTGTGTTTAAATGTTTTTTTACTTTGTTACAGTTTACCGAATGAAAATTAATTCTCCAAGAGCTCTGTTTTCGTTAATATAGTTTATTGGTTTGATCTTTGTTTATGAAGATACTGTGTCAGTGGTGACCCCAAAGGACAATTTCATGGTCCAGTAGCAAAGTTCTCTGATCAGGCAATGAAAAGAAAATTTCTATTTGCAGAGGGACTAATATTATGGTGTCCCTGTTGATCTTGCTGATCGTAAATGATTGCCCTAAAGTTTGTTTGCCTTGGGGAACATCTAGAATTTCCCTGCGTGCTGTTGCCTGTATTGATGCTTTGTTTTAAATACCTCCTGCAACTTAGTTTTTATGACAGACAGTAAAGTTCATTTTTTTGTTGGGTTACACTCTGGCAGTCAATTTACAAGCTGCTGTTGTGTTCCACAAAGGAAGTCCTTTGCTGGTGATTTATCAGGTCATTGTTGCCTGCTGTTTCCCACTGGCTTCTTCACATGTCTCTGGTATCCTGATCTCAGCTCTGGGTTTAGGGTTAGGTTATTAATCATCCAAGAGACTGGAAGCATGCTAATGTTTAGTGTTTAAACCAGGCCTTCAGGGATCAACTGACTGCAACTGGATGTATTGATTAACTGTGTTGACGGCAGGGAAAACAGGCATGTTCAAAGTTGCTGACTTTCCCAGATTCTGTTGTTTATCTGGTTAATTTCATCTTATATAAATTAAAACGATACTGGTTTGGAGGGAAAGTACATGAACAAGGCCTTTGTTGTAAGAAGGTATCACTGGTGTTCACTAATCTGTCATGTGCTAAGTTGTATGCAGTGCAATATAGTCTGTAATACATACTACATTGGAGATCGCAGACATCCCGGCATTAGCGGTTTTACTTGCGCCAACACACTTTGCTCATGCAGATACAGTGGTGAAAATATGGTAAAAATAACATGGTAATTAAGGCTTCGGTTAATTAATTGTTAGATTATCATGACTTCAGCTTTTGAAATGATGATGCTGTTTGCTGTTATTATTAATTATTTACAATTTGGACCAATCAGCAGACCTTTATGTGATAATGCAACCGACCCCTCTCAACTTGTACAAAGATACCTTGGCATACCCCTCAGGACTCCCTATTATAAAGTGGATAGATGCAGCATTATGGAGGAAGAAAAAGTGAAAGGGATACCTTAAACTTGAAGGTAGCTGTGTGCAAGTGGACACCGGTCAATATCTCGACAGGACTCAATTTGCATCAAATGTGCTAATAATTTATTCACCAAGTTGAGACATATTTTTGTGATTGAAGTATTATAACATTTATCATGCATCTCCGAAAAGAAAACACTCAAAAACATTATATTCATAGAAACCAGAATAATTTTAATGTTTGAAAACAGGTAATTCTGGAAAATTACATTAAACAGTGAAACTAACCAACTCAAAATCATTAAAATTTCATTACATTCCAGTGAGAGATCACAAACAAATCACAGCATGTACATAATCTCTTTCAAAGTCTTTGAAAATAAGGACGAAAATGCAATATGGCAGGTGGTGCAAATAGACCATATTGCATCAATTAATGTCAATTTTGACTGACATCGCGCTCTCATCTGTTGTTGTTGATGCATTTTCTTTTGAAGTTTTCGGCAACACACGCACTTTTAATGTCAACGGCCACCTTGAGCTAAATTCAGTTTTAAGGGAAGATATTTTGGAGTGGTCATTAGCTATCCACGATTTCTCGTGCTGAACAAGGAGTTTGTTTATTATGTACTGTTTCTGGACATTTATGCGGTTGAGGAATGTTGCACATGCAGATGCCAAACTGTCAGCTCCACAAAACGATTTTGGCAAAGGGTTGGTAAATATCTTCGATCGATCGTCTGTGACATTGCCGATGCAGATAATCATCATTTTCTATCAGCAAAGAGGCTTTCAACAAACATGGCACCCATCTGGAAAAACATGTTACCTTGTTCCCATGCAGTTGCCCAACTAAATACACTCTTTAAGGGAATTACATGGTACCGGAAGTAACCTAGCTAGAGACATTGAGTGTAAGATAAATGTTGGTCACGATTACAATTGGCGACGATACTGGTTTTGCCAGTGTTGTGAAGGCCAGTCGAACACTTTGTCTCAGTTGTAGCTGGTGGTAAGATTTCCTTGATTGGCCGACTAGACAGTTCTTGTGCGGACAACATCAGATAATCGTACGGAGCTTGAGTGAATTGCGAGTTATCTTTTCTAAAAATCGGCAAATAATTAGAACGATGCGTTATTATTATTGTTTGGCTGAAGTAGAAATGCGCGCTGGTCATGACCATAGGCGCTCTGTCGATTAACAGAGGCCTAGTTAGGAACTGTGCTTCACGGGCTCAGAAGTCCAAAACTAGGTTTTATTAGCATTCATAATTTACATATGCCATGCCAATTGTTCTGTAGTAAACATGTAATTTCTGATTTTTATAAGCCGTAGATCTCAGAATATTGTCCACTGTTGTTGATTTTTCTATCCGCTCCCATGATATCTTTCACCTCATCGTCTGCTTTGCTGCTGCCTCATTCAAGTGAAGTGCCCGGATGTCCTCGTTCTCGAATAAAACATCAGAAAAATAAACCACATCGAATTAACAAAGTTTTATTTATTATTAAGTTACTTCCATGTTGACATATCCCAAGCATTGCGAAAAGGCATTGTTCACACTAGATTTGACATTTATTCTGGCTGGTACTGCAAACTGTCTAATAGAGCTTCACTTTTGTTGTACATTTTACGATGACAACAGTCACGACATGTCTGCTGGATTGTCATATTGGTCGTAGTTATAATTGATGTACTCTTGCATCAAAACCAGCAAAAACTTGGTCCACTTAGGATGATTCTCACATAATTACATGAAAGGCAAATTCTGAAATGTGATGGAGTTGTTCTGTACAGAGTCTCAGGTGGCCCTGACTGATTTGATGCTGAGAGCAAGCTGGCTACAGACTTTGTGCAAATTCGTATTAAAACACAAGATCCAAGAACCTCCAGTGCAAAGAGCCACAGGCTAGTGTTATTGTACACCTCTGAGGCCTGCTTTTTTCCCAAGCTGCCAGTTCCAGATGTTTTGTAAAACCTTTACCCACCATAATGCAGTGAGAACAAGATCTAGTGGGTTTACATTTATTTATTTATTTGATGGGTGTTTTACGCCGTATTCAAGAATATTTCAGTTATAGAATGGCGGCCGGCATTTGTGGGTTTATAGGTGTTAATGGCATAGGGCATCATGTTCCATGCTCTGCTATTCCCTAATGAATCTAGGTGTGGGCATCTTCTCCTGACAAGCTGATATATTTATAGAAGCTCTTGCCAATAGCGTAATTCATATGTTCTGTATGAATACAGAATTATAGACAGATGAGTAACATATCATTTGAATAAACTCTCTGTGATAGCCCCTGGGATGACAGCTACTCTGGCAGGGCCTTATGGGAGTACTTTGTTGTGCCGTGACTGAGACTGGGGTGTTCAGCTCCGTCTGAATGTCCTAGGCCACTTTCACCAACCTTCCCAAGAGAGGTCTTCAGATTCCGGCCATAGTGAAAAGTTGATTGACATGCCCGTCCATATTGATGCCTGGAATGGCCACTCTTCTATTGATTTTGCCAAGAAGCTGTCCATCCTGCAGAGCCTTGCTTTCTGACTAAACTGTGAAGTGGTGGTCCCTTAATGAAGTTAGCACTTCACAGAATGAACTTAAATACCTGAGGATATTTGACAATAATACAGTAGATAAAGTCTTCTATTACCCGTGCCATTTTGCGCACCATGGGGCAATCAGGGCAAGGATTAACTCAGGGGAAGAAAGTAGCAGAGAGGGATTTGATAAAGGGTTTGATGTGATCAGTTTGAGTACAGAAATATTCACTATTAATTCTGCAGGTTATAGCTAGCCCTTCAGAAGTGTGCTGTAGTAATTCTGTCAGCAGGGGACAGTCTCCAAGGGGATCAAGCAATTCCTTGGAGATCAGTAAAATGTTCATTCTTCTTTGTACGCATATAGCCTGCAAGAAACCCTCTCAGTTCATTGTGATTTGAGAAATTTTCTATGCTGTAGAATTTATGTGCGGCTCAACACTTTCATCTCCTAAATTCACCTAATTGCCAGATTGGAATATTCTGAAATATTTAATTTCTTTAAGAGCTTAGCCCAAAATATGGCGTTATCCAGAAAAAAGGGACAAGGGAGAGGATGGCCAAATTTTAAGAATGTGGGTAACTGGAAGAGATACTATAGAGATACCTTGAGTAATAATCATGGTAATGATTATGTTTTTGTTTTCATCAAACTTAGTCCTTTTTCATTTGAAACCTTTCACATGTTGCCCAGTATTTCCACTCCAGTGTTAGCCATTGGAAGGAAACTCTGTTTTAACCTAAGGGCAGAGTTGACCAAGATGTAGCCTGAAGATGCTGGGTACTGTGTAAGGCAGTCGGAAAATGTAAGATAGGACAGTGTGGAAGACATGTTAGACTGTTGGAAGTTCTCCATAAATCAATAAACCTTTCAGTTGTTCGTTTCTGTTTAAATATATCATGTTTACATGTCAATTTTGACGTAACGTAACTTTTGTCCTGCTTCTGCAGAGTTGCATTCACTACTGGAGACCTTTGGATGGCAGTATGGTATAGTCCATTCAGCAAGGCCTCTACAGATGAAAATGTTCATGTACTCTGTATCATTATAGTGCCCTGGAACCCTGGAAAGTCCTTAATTTCAGATCATGTGATTTCCAGACCTGGAAAGTGCTTGAAAAATCAGTTTTTGAAAGAAATACTTGGAATTTATAAAATGATCCTTGCTTTTTTTTTTTTTCTTTTTGGTGAAAAATCATTTATTTTCAAATAAACATATGGTCATGTATGTACAATGTGTAATGAAATGCTACCTAGTGTCAAGAAAAAGGGTCCACCTATATAGCATATTCACTGCGCTCTCGCTGTCATGTCTGTGAGTGGAAGTCTGTGTCGCATGTTGAAAATCGTAACTATCTCACTTACTGGCGGTGTATGAACGGTCTTCAGATTTCCGACAAGTAATGGTTTTGATAACAGGTATAATATTCATTATTTTGAGTCTCATTCATGACTGATCATTCACTGTCATGATGGTAAATGTGTGATTGTTCTGTAAACCTTTTGTGTGAGTTAACTGTGAACATTAACTGAACTTAACTGAAATGTCCATGTGTTTATTGTAGGATGTGATGAGGAAGGAAGAAATGCTTCAGTATAACAAGAGTGGAGCCATTCCTACCTCTCATATACGACTGCACGACATAGAGAACATACAGCTGGCCTGCAATATATTTAAGGTAAGCTTACGCATTAGGTGGTGGGGTTGTTTGCTTTTTATTTATTTGCAAAGTTTCCAACCCAATAAGTTAAATGTTCAGAGGAATATAGAAGACGTGTTGTTAAAACTTCAGTGTGTAGCCATTCTGAAGATGTGCAAAGACATTTATTCTGTCTGAGAGGTTGCTGCATTGAGCAAAATAAAAGTTCATAGTGTGAAATATTAACTGGTCACAAATCCAGAATGGAGTTTAGCATTTAGATAACTGACCAATACATAATTAGTCCTTTCTTCATAATGCATATATTTCCAGCGTGTACAGTGTGTCCTAGCATTTACTATGTTGAAATAGGAAATGTTGTTGTCCCCTTCTATGCATTGTTGATGGAGGTTGTTGATGCAGGGGATACAGTTGATGGAGGGGATATAGTCGATAGAGGGGATATGGTTGATGGAAGGGAAATGGTAGATAGAGGGGATATAGTTGATGGAGGGATATAGATGTTGGAGCTATATAGTAGATAGGGAGAGGTTATAGTTGATGGAGAAGATATAGTTAATGGAGAAGATGTAGTTGATGGAGAAGATGTAGCATCTTTCCTCTTCATCTGTGTGTCTGGTTAACCTTTTTGTTTAAGGTAAAGTGCAATATTTTCAGATATCGCTAAACTGCTGTCAGCTGTCAACTTTCTCTCGTGTATTGTAGAAGATGGTGGAAGAGTTCTTGGTTGAAATAATTCATTCTGCTTTTTTTATATAAATTTTTGATTGTGCTCCTAGGTCATTGTGCTAGGCTAGTGTGCTAAGTGGCTGAGAGTTACGAATTGGCTGTACACATGTTGACAAAATAAATAAAATGAAAACGTAATACAACCTTCACCCTGCATTCACGCTCAAAATTGTAGTTTCTGATTTAGTTTCTTGGTCTAGATTTGCTCTTATTCACTGTGCCAGTTAATTTTTAAAGTTGTTATACTGCTCATCCAAAATGCTAGTAAAGAGGTATTAATTACCTTAATGACCAGGTTAAGTAAAGTCGTGCATATTAACGTCTGCATGTATTTCCTTTTTCATGCCATATTGGACGTAATTGGTACGAGGTTCCATCTGTGGTTGCTTGGATTGCCAATTGTAGGGCTGCAAAGAGAAACATAATTTTATAAGTTTAGATAGCCAGTGGTGTTAATATATGCTACCTAAATGTGTCAAAATGCTGAGTGGTCACAGTACACTGTATGTGTGTGCCAGACCAGCCTGGGTTGAGGGAGTGAAAGTGTTAACAGGCTGTGTACCCTGGTGTTACTGTGCCTACAAATCAATCCAAAGGAATAGCGTGCCAGAAAGATAAGAGAGAGACAACAAAATGTCTGGCAGCAATGTGGCTAGTCTGAGCAAGGGTAATTAGATGGACATGACAGTGAGGTGTAGTTTTCAAATCATGACGTGGAGATCTCACGATTCCTGTCACGTTACACAGATTGTGTCATGTTGTCATGAGGGTTGTAGAAAAGAGATCTTACACAGCAGACGTAGAGAGTACTTACCATGGAGGAGATTCTCTTAGCTTTAGCTGTACACTAGCTATGCTAGCCTTGTACGTACCTCGAAGTGTAGCAATGTATGCAGAAGAAACCACCAGCTTTCAATTCAAGCATGTTTTGGTGAACATGTCATTAGTATGCCTTTAAAAATAATTTGTGAATTAGGACAAAACTAGGCATGTATATAATTCATGGATTATGGACATAAATTAGGCCTCTATGCAGTTGATAGTGTATGGACATAAACTAGGCTTCCACATAATTTGTAAGTTATGGGCATAAGCTGGGCATCATTTGTAGATTCTGATCAGAAACTAAGCAGTCATGTAATTGGTACTTTGTAGATTTTGGGCCCAAAGTAAACAGGTTTGTCATTGGTAGATTTGGAGCATGAAGTATACATCCACGTAATTGGCAGATTGTTGACATTGATTAAAAACATGCATTCATATCAGAATTTTATTACACCCTTTTTGTTCACTTTTGCATGTGTCTGATTGTGTGATTACTGATGGTATAAAACAGATCTTGTAGTCTGCACTACAGCTTAATCTGCTTAGACTTGCTCACAACCCAATGGCTGTGGACATTTCCTTCAGATTCTGGCAGATCAGGGAAATTGCGTGCCAGGGAATGGAGGAAAACAATAAAATATCTGCGTGATACTGAGATAGTGTTGGAGCCCCGAGGGACGGGCAATCAGGACTGAAAGATGATGGTGTCAATGATAGGGCTTAATGTGTAAATCATGAGGTCTTAACATTCCTGCCAGCAGTGGACTGGGTAATAAGGCTTGATATCCTCCCCTGGCTATTGATCATGTCTCTCCTGACTGACAGTGTGCAGTGGGGGGGTGGGGGGTGGGGAGCAGAGAGCGAAGGGCTGCCTGTATATCCACACACTGGACAGTAGACCAGGCTCCAGTGGCTGGCAGAGCACACTGTATACACTAGTAGAAGTACTGCTTGTCAGCATCTTTTGCTGCATGATGTCACGTCAGATTATCTTGACTGTAGGCAGAAATTTATGACCCCTTTGAACTGAAGAAAAAGAAATCAGCATGAAATCGATCCTTTCTTAAGTGTTCACTGATGAATACATCTTTGTATATATCTTTTAGGAATTTTTCATGCATGAATTAGATATTGTATTTAAAGATATTCCAGAAAATTCATGCGTCAGAATTTCATTGAAATTATTGCAGTTATCATATTTGTGTAAATCATAACTTTGCCCTATCCAACCCTTGGATGTACTCTAAAATTTATTTGACCTTGACCTTCATCTGTTGTCTGTGTTGATCTTTGTCATCTTTGATCTCTGACCTATCTCTGGTTTGACCTCGAAATTTTTTTCTGATTTATTTTGGCCCATAATTTTTATTATTTTTATTCCTGAACGCCCTCTTATTTTCACCCTCTGACTTTTCCCAAACTTGACCCCTGACCTCAGATTTGACCTCTGATGTTTCAGGAGTTGACCAAGTATATCCGTGAAGAACAGCGACCAGAGGTCATGATACACACCATACAGTACATCCTGAAGAGCGGTATAGAGAGAATCGAACTGAGGGATGAGATATTCTGTCAGCTGACCCGACAGACCAATCAGCTCCTAGACCAGGACGGGTTGTTACGAGCTTGGTGTCTGCTCTGTCACTGTACTGCTGCCTTTACTCCCAGCAAAGGACTTAATAAGGTACGGTGCAGAGGCTTCTAGCCAATCAGAACATCTCATTCAGAGTAACTTTACCGCCAAGCTTTAATAAGGTACGGTGCAGAGGCGTCTAGCCAATCAGAACATCACATTCAGACTAACTTTACTGCCACGATGTTATAAGGTACTGTGCAGAGGCGTCTAGCCAATCAGAACATCTCATTCAGACTAACTTTACTGCCACGCTTTAATAAGGATCTGTGCACTGGGTTCCAGCCAATCAGAACATCTCATTCCAATGAATTTTACTTCGACTTTTTAAGAAGCTACTGTGTAGAGGCTTGCAACATCTCATTCAGTCTATCTTTACTGCCACTGTACACTGGCTTGCAGCCAATCAGAACGTCTCATTCAGAGTAAGTTTACTGCCATGTATTAATAAGGAACTGGCACTGTACATTCAGAGTAACTGAGTTTTCACTACTGGCTCAGTAGTGTAATGCACAAACTGAGTTGGCACTGCTGGCTCAGTAGTGTAACACACAAACTGAGTTTTCACTGCTGGCTCAGTAGTGTAACACACAAACTGAGTTTTCACTGCTGGCCCAGTAGTGTAATGCACAAACTGAGTTTTCACTGCTGGCCCAGTAGTGTAACGCACAAACTGGGTTTTCACTGCTGGCCCAGTAGTGTAACGCACAAACTGGGTTTTCACTGCTGGCTCAGTAGTGTAACGCACAAACTGAGTTGGCACTGCTGGCTCAGTAGTGTAACGCACATACTGAGTTGGCACTGCTGGCTCAGTAGTGTAACGCACAAACTGAGTTTGCAATGCTGGTTCAGTAGTGTAACACACAAACTGAGTTTTCACTGCTGGCTCAGTAGTGTAACGCACAAACTGAGTTTGCAATGCTGGTTCAGTAGTGTAACGCATAAACTGAGTTTGCAATGCTGGTTCAGTAGTGTAACACACAAACTGAGTTGGCACTGCTGGCTCAGTAGTGTAACGCACAAACTGAGTTTTCACTGCTGGCTCAGTAGTGTAACGCACAAGCTGGGTTTTCACTGCTGGCTCAGTAGTGTAATGCACAAACTGAGTTTGCACTGCTGGCTCAGTAGTGTAACGCACAAACTGAGTTTGCAATGCTGGTTCAGTAGTGTAACACACAAACTGAGTTGGCACTGCTGGCTCAGTAGTGTAACGCACAAACTGAGTTTTCACTGCTGGCTCAGTAGTGTAACGCACAAGCTGGGTTTTCACTGCTGGCTCAGTAGTGTAACGCACATACTGAGTTGGCACTGCTGGCTCAGTAGTGTAACGCACATACTGAGTTGGCACTGCTGGCTCAGTAGTGTAACGCATAAACTGAGTTTACACTGCTGGCCCAGTAGTGTAACGCACAAGCTGGGTTTTCACTGCTGGCTCAGTAGTGTAACGCACATACTGAGTTGGCACTGCTGGCTCAGTAGTGTAACGCATGAACTGAGTTTACACTGCTGGCCCAGTAGTGTAACGCACAAGCTGGGTTTTCACTGCTGGCTCAGTAGTGTAACGCACATACTGAGTTGGCACTGCTGGCTCAGTAGTGTAACGCATAAACTGAGTTTACACTGCTGGCCCAGTAGTGTAACGCACAAGCTGAGTTTTCACTGCTGGCTTAGTGGTGTAACCCACAAACTGAATTCGCATTGCTGGCTTAGTTGTGTAATGCACAAATTGAGTTCTCACTGCTGGTTCAGTAATGTAAAACACAAGCTCATTTCCTGCAGTTTTGTTGATTGACCGATACTTGTTGTCCAGCAGCAGTTTCTCATGCAGGACCAAATTGGACGTCTCGTGAAAACAACTATGAAAAATGTCAGTCAGTTTCTGCATTGAAAGACTGTATACCTCAGTAGTCGCCCACAGTTCAGCAAATTTTGTGAATTTATGGAGCATGTTTGCGACATGGGAGACTTTACTTGGACTCCAGCACACTTTTGAAGTGTAAAACTTGAGCCAAGGGGAATCCTGCAGTGTCACAAAGGTCTGCATTGTTGTATCAAATGCACAAATGGCCACATGCTTTTATTTACCCTACAAGACATGTTTCGAAGCGCGCATGCTGATCTGCACTCGAAAGCGCTAACTGGCTTTTTGACCTTCACCATCTTGTCCAAAGCAAGATTTGGAAATGTGCTGAATGAAGCTTCAGCTACGCATAAGTTTCCTTTGCTTGGATGAGGCAGATGCCTTTTCTCGGTTGAAATCTCACTGGTAAATGGCCTCAGACTATATGTGCCCGCAGATTACTTTTTGCTTCAAACTTGGCCAGTGATTGAGAGCTTATGTTATCATTCTTGAATGCTCCTTAGCACAAGGTCACTGTCAAAGGAAACCTGCACTGATTGTACGCAGTAAGACAACAGGCTCATTATAGCATATTCATTGTACTTTGAAGGTACAGTTTGCAGAAGCCCAGCATATAATGTCTGCTAACCAAATCTTTTGTGAGAATGAAAAACATAGTGGTTCTCAGTGAATTGTCAAGTTGTTTCAAACAGTATAAATTTACTTGCTGTCTGTGAGATAAAGCTTCCTCGGTAAACATTTAAAATATTGCTTCTCCATGGCTTCAACATTTCCATGACGCCAAGATTTCAGTCACTGATATTCTTCAGAATGAATGGGTCCGCATGTTTTTTGGGCCCAACAGCTGTAATAGGCCTAGCTTATGGACCCAGGGATAATGAAGAATCTGATTTGGTTATAATCTCTCTCAAACCCAACAAAGTAGGTGGTTGCGAATCCTGGCTACTCTTCTGCCCATCTTCTCGCTACGCTTCTGCCCACCCTCTCCATCAGGGATGAAGCAGACCTCTTGGGAGGATCTTCCGATTTCATTGATCAGAAAAACGCAGACATTTGTTTTGGCCGGTGGTGATCAATCTGGCATGTCTGCGGATGAGTACACTCTATCTGCAGGAACCCATAAGTTTGGAAAACACCGCTGTATTATACAGAATATCATGGCTGTGCCAGCCTTCTTATACCTGTGCTTGTAGCTATACACTTCCTCTGGAGAGTAAAGAAATATGTACCCATCCTCTGCGTACAAAAAGATATACCAATCCTTTGTGTTGCAGACATACACTACTGGAATTCAAGTACCCTGCAGTGGTTAAAACATTATAGTTATAAACTTTAGAATGATTAAATGAACAGGACATTGCTGTATAAGTGCATGAAACATTAGGTCATATGTTGAACAGAATATCCTCATATCTGTTGCTGTGCAGCTATGTGAATACATTACATGTATGCACTTTCACTTTCATAATTTGGCATCGTGGCTGTGGATGGAATTATTTTATTTATTGATGTACTCATATTCTTGAATTTTGTTCTTCTTTCTTTCAGTACTTGACTTATTACATATGGAAGCACATTGAAGTGGAAGGGGTGGGGGATTATGCCAAACAGTGTCTTAAACAGCTACGCACTCCCAAGGTGATGACGAGAAAGTGTCCACCCTCAGCCATTGAAATATCGGTAAGTCTGCGACCAATAATGTGTCTTCACATTGGAAGTAGATGGAGGAAAACAACACATCTCTTTATAAAGATGAGCACACTCTCCACAATGGCATGCTTGTATTTACATGTTGTTATCAGCTTTAAATGGATGATTAGAGTTTATAACCACATTGGCTGTATTTCACTCAAATCGTAATGACCATCTGCTTTAATGCAACGGTTAATTAAATAGCATTACCAGCTGTATTCAGCTGGAAAAGTGGTTGCCAATTGAGTACATTCAGGAGGTACAGCATTCAGACGGACTGAGTAAAAACATTGTTACGTGTAATACAAAAGCGTTTTGAGAGTTCCTTTTCTTTAGGCGGATATTCACCAATTGTTACTACAGCAGAATCACTAGGTGACTGGTTACCTAGCAGCCAGGTATTTCGCAGTAGCGTAGATCTCCAGTGATGAGTTACCCCTATTGCTGTTCTAGGCGCTGCAGACCAACACTCCCATGGTGAGTCGTGTATACTTCATGGACGGGAAAACGAAAGCTGTCAGCGTGCTACCCTGTGATACCATGGCCGATGTTCTTGACAAAGTCGCCATTAAAATTGGACTCAAATCCATCGAAGGCTGGGCTATTTACGAGGTATATTATTTGGTTCATTTTATTAAACTGTTTGTTTAATTTGTGTTCTACACCATACTTTCTACAAAAGTGACTTTGGTCGGAAGGGAGAGTGGAGGAAGGTGGATAATCCTGAGAGGACTGACACAAGGCGTTTATATTCGGCCTTGAGATGAGGAGATTAGTCAGGTACCTAGTGGAGATTGGTGGTCTACGCCGGGCACTGTGATTTCCTGCACCCCAAAACCTGACCACGGCCAAATCTGTGAGATTTGTTGAGTATCAGATTGCACCATGAATCAAGTAAAGCTTTGGAAGAGCCAGCAGATGTAAGCAGGTGATCAAGGGCTAGTAACCTTAGCAGATGGCTTTGTCACTGCGTGTGGGAGGATCATGGGTACAGCAGGTGATCAAGGGCTAGTAACCTTAGCAGACGGCTTTGTCACTGTGTGTGGGAGGGTCATGGGTATAGTCCTAATGTGGGATAGGCAAAAATACCATGACGTACATAACCATATATCAAATATCCTTGCACATGTATATATGTCGTGTACTGTACTGAAAGTACTTCAGTTGTGAATCGCAGGAAGGAAATATCCATACCCATATCAGCATTAATTCATAGGTTAAGTGCTGTATAGATTTGCTTTCCTGTATGCAGACATGTTGAGAAAATCAATGTAGAGTACCTTTTCTGTTTTTCATCCATGTTCACTGAGCACCGAACGTGTCAGCTCTTGTGTGAGTGAAAAATGTGAAATAAGACAAGTAAATTCTTCTGCTATTGTTCTCGGAACAAAAGTGAAACATCTTTGAGTGTGACATTAAAGGACAGTCAGATGAAAAAAAAGTTATGAGAAAAAAATTTAACCCAATCAGAATCCTTGAACCAGAGTGAAACATTTTATTAATATTTACAAAGAGGCTTGATTACATTATTGTGCCTAATCACCTTGAAGAAGAGACTTTATGTTTTCAATATGTTCTTTTTCATTGAACATTGCCTGCACTATGTCACTGGATACAACAAAAGAAATTGGTCTCAAAATGCAGAAACTCCATAATGAAAAAACATACAGCAGGATTATTAGGATACAATTAACCAGAAGTCCCAAGAGCTGCAGGACTACGTTTTCTGTGATCTTTTCCACTGATATCAAAATCAATACTGCATTACTGGAGGAATGTCTTTGATGACATAATCCTTGATTACGGCTAGTACATTGACCATGTGAAGTTTGCCAAGTTTTGTATGTTTGTAACAGGATATGTCAGCTAATAAATTGTGGCTTTGTGCCACAGGACTAAGGATCCAGGCTACCGTGTATCTGGCATCAGCACAGCTGGTCCTGGGCAGTGTAAGGCTTCCTCTTTCAGATGGATCGTGCTTGTGAGGGCTTTGTCAGATATCGGGTCGTCACTGATCAAATACAGGCTTTGATGGCCTTATGGGTTTACCTCAGAGTTGTTTGTGTTACATGTCACCCACAGTTTCCTGCAGTGGCCTCTATAGATTCCAGTCTTTTCTCTTCCAGGTAACATCGGACTACGAACGATTCATCCGCAGCTACGAGTATCTGGCGGATATTTTAAGCCAGTGGGAACAGTAAGTACCCATTTCTGCCTGACCCACCCTTTCCCAGTCTGAGGGGAAAATGGCCAGTTCAAACAAGATAGATGGAGAGGGATTCAGGGTGTCAATTATAGCGGCTTTCTTCAAGTTTTCTGTGCTATAGAGAAAACTTTTCTCAGCGTTTGTAATATCTGATCCATTGAAGAGGACATGTGCCTCCTCTGATATTTCTCATCAAAACTATAAGACAAAAAACCAACTGTGTTTCTGTGAAATAAGAACTGTGGGACAAAAAACTTCTTATGTGTGGAAAGTCTTCTGAAAAACAGTTCCCCTTAGTTTACCATTTTGTACATGTAGATTACTGCCCTAGAGGCAGTAATCATGAAGTAAATTTCAAATATGGATACCATTAATTTTGTTCTTACATAGACCTAACATAACCCCCTAGCCAAAAGCAACATAAATATGGAACAGTGTATGTACTACAGCACTGAAACAGCACTTTGAAAGATTCTGTGTAGTATTTTCATTGTCAGTTTGATGTAAACAATAAGATGTGGATCAAACATCATTAATAACCTGCCTTACAAGAATAAATATGCAAGAACAATTGTCATATCAGTACTTGATGTGGCATATTTATCTGTGAAAGAATCCAAATCAATGGCTCCAAGTAAACGGTTGATTTGGTTCCAGATACATTTATAACCAAGTGACAATCTATGTAGAATCAGATACACATGCAAGTGTGACAAAGCCCTGCATGTGCTGAAAACAATGAGATTTTTTAATTCATGCTAACATTTTCAGATTTTTGAGAATTTTGTAAAGACACTGTACTTCTTACATGTACAAGAAGTGAATGCTTCATCTATTTGACATGTTAACAAACAAGTTGCTGTGGCTCTGATAAACTACTCCTAACTTGAAAGTGACATAATCTTGAGCATGGCGCAAAACAAACAATTATAGAGTAAACTAATGGAATTCTTAAGCTGTTTACGTGATTACCTGAGGTTTTTTTTCTTGAACAGCTGTATTTGCCTTAATTTTCTGTGCAGACAGCATCGATCGTTTAACACTCTCAGCAAGTACGACACAATTTCCCGGAAGTCTGGGAAGGCTTTGGCTAACAGTTCGGAAGAGGCGCGGTTTGTGTTCCGCAAACGGGTGTACCGCCATGTCCATGACATCCCCAACGACCCCGTGGAGTATCATCTGCTCTTCTCAGAGGCAGTTTACAAAGTCGTCACGGTACGGGCTGTGATGTTACTCTGCACCCACCCACCTCCTTGCAGAAACTTTGACACTGAAACCACCCTTGTTATTCATGGTTGTATTATTTATTTTACGCGCAAGTATTACTTACAGAAAGTAGTAGTTGTTCTGACCAGAGCCTAGGAGTATCCAGGTATATGTACACTTAGTTCTCTGTATTTACATTGAAATATTTTACTTCTTCTAGTTCATTGTCTGTTAAATAGATTGAAGACATATCTGTACATGTCCATAATGCAGTCTTGTGATTGTATTACATGTAGTGGATGGGATTTCAAACATTTGCATGCAGTTTATTCCAGTATTTGATTCACTGAATAAAAGCTAATGTGGAACAAGTCCTCTGGCACAATTTGTAATTTCTAGTGCTGAAATGAGCTATAACATTGGCTTCACATGAAGTTTTTCTTGTATAGAATTGCTAAGAAATAAAAAAAGGGCAGTGCTTTACTCTAACATCCTGGTTTCGTTGAATTACCTTTGGAAATTGATTGACAAGAATTTTTCACCTCTGAGCATAATGACAGTGGCCAGGTTAATAGATGGTGTAAGTTCCGGAAGAAACCACAGCCCTTTGCCAGATACCTGAGAAACATCCTGACTTAAAAACCAGAGAAAACTTGAGAGAGGTTGATTCAAACACATACCAGTTTTGGGTTATCCACACTCTCAGAGGAAGAATTTTGGATACTGCACATACAAACAGTGTTTTTGTATTTTGATACAAAAGTTTAAGGAGTAATTTAACTGTAAGTGGGTTGTGTTTTCAGATGGATGAGTTCTCGGTGTCCGAGAAAGTGGCTCTCCAGTTAGCGGGCCTGCAGGCCAGAGTGGTCCTGGGGCCCTATGAGGAGGGTAAGGATTCCAGGTACGTCACCGTGGTTGCCATGACACACCTCAGATGTACTGGCTCTTCTATACATGTTTTGCTGTAACTTTCAAAAAAGATTTCTAAAAAATTAAATGGGTCTAAATTGAAATCTTCTCTTTTGGCATAAAGTTTTGATTGTGTTGCATGTGGAAATAGATTTCGTCTTCAAAATGCCTTTGTGTCGGTTTAAACATTTTTTTAGTATCGTAATCTTTGTAGTAATGTCATCAGAACCTAATGGTTGTGTATTATTTTTATTTGTTCAAAGTAATAAAAGCAAGGACTCCATAAAATTTTTAGTTTAAACCCGTGCTCAAAAGGCACGCACAGTTGTCTTGATGGGACATTATTCAGTGATGGAACATCACACTGATAACTCCATTATACTGGTCCCCTAGGGCTGCCATCTTCACTCAACTTTTCATTTCACATACATAAATTGACAGTGATACGTGACAAAAATTGCAAATGTCTCAAAGCAGCGTCATTTCATTTGGGGTTAATCCTGACAGCAGTCGTGAATCAGCCCTGAGTAAAACGCTAGCTTTTAGAACTGGAAAAGGAGCCTGTGCATTTGATTGAGGAAAACTCTTGGTAATTCTTGTGTGTGTGTGCATTTAGTTCCTTGTTAACCTGTCCAAATGCCTGAAATAAAATTTAGCATAGATTTGTAAGAAAAAGTTAAAGTTTTGATTTCTGTCACATGTTTGTGAGAACGACCTCTATGTCTATTAGGTACACAGACGTCAACCAGTATTTGTGTAAACGAATCGTGTCCAGCAGTAGCAAGAATTGGCCCAAGGAAATCATGGAGTCACACAAGGTAGGTCAACTCTCACCCTTTGCGTGACTCATATCATGCACAGTTTACTGTTTATGGATGGCCCACACTGCTGGGGTTTACATCAGTCTGGCATTCACATCAGGCAGGGTGGTACATTTTACATTGTACACTTAAAACAACATTAATTATTGAATACTAAAGGATGTCCTGCACAATCTGTTGTCTTCTGAGTACTTCACAGGGTTTAGTGGATTTCCTTAGGGTTTGCTTGACCTCTGTTGTCCTCTGAGTATATCAGAGGGTTTAGTGGATTCCCATAGGGTTTGTCTGACCTCTATTGTCCTCTGAGTATATCAGAGGGTTTAGTGGATTCCCATAGGGTTTTCTGAGTACATCAGAGGGTTTAGTGGATTCCCGTAGGGTTTGCCTGACCTCTGTTGTCCTCTGAGTACATCAGAGGATTTAGTGGATTCCCATAGAGTTTGCCTGACCTCTGTTGTCCTCTGAGTACATCAGAGGATTTAGTGGATTCCCATAGAGTTTGTCTGACCTCTGTTGTCCTCTGAGTACATCAGAGGGTTTAGTGGATTCCCATAGGGTTTTCTGAGTACATCAGAGGGTTTAGTGGATTCCCGTAGGGTTTGCCTGACCTCTGTTGTCCTCTGAGTACATCAGAGGATTTAGTGGATTCCCATAGAGTTTGCCTGACCTCTGTTGTCCTCTGAGTACATCAGAGGATTTAGTGGATTCCCATAGAGTTTGTCTGACCTCTGTTGTCTTCTGAGTACATCAGAGGGTTTAGTGGATTCCCATAGGGTTTGTCTGACCTCTGTTGTATTTTTAAGTAAAATAATTGTTTTTTTATATACATGTCAAACACCTGTAAAATCTTGAGATTTATCTAAAGTCACTGGTTAGCAATAGCAATCATTTTTCCATCCGTTTGTCTCGCACAACTTTGTGCAAAGCATGTCTCAGCAACTATTACACATAGGCTTCCCTAACTCACACAGAATGAGCAAAATGACCTGAAGTTGTTTACTGTGAGGTAATTTTTTTTGCATTTCTGTCTATTTTAAGAGTCATCTGCCCTTGACCGTATTTTTCAACTTTTGGCAGCGCATATCTGGGCAACTGTTAGGCATAGGATTCTCAGACTCATGCAAATTGTGCAAAATGACCTGAAGTTTTGCACTGTCAGGTTGTTTTTTCACGTCACAATCTACTTCAGGAGTTGTCTGCCCGTGCGCATATTTCTCAACTTTGTACAGAGCATATCTCGGCAACTGTTAGCCATATGATTCTCAAAGTCATACAAAGTGTGCTAAATGACTCGAACTTGTGCACTGTGAGGTTATTTTTTGACATTTTGATCTATTTTAGAAGTTGTCTGCCCTTGCACACATTGCTCAGATTTGTATGCAGACCCAGTTCTTTCCTTAACTTAGTGTTCACCTACACGAACAGAGTGGTACAGATTGTAACCGCCACCTGCTATTTTTCTTGCCACGCATTTGTCCATGTCATTATTGAATCCGTACCTCTGTGAAGTATCTCTTTTTTGATTTTCCTTCATTCGTATCTTTTGCAGCTTGTGCATTTACACAAGCAAATATATATTAATACTGTGCAATGGCTGATTGTACTATATTTATATTTTTCTTGAGAGCAGGGGGATGTACATTTTTGCAGTCCCTGATTGCTTTCTTTTTAGTTTTCTTGGTTGGTTGACAGGGGAAGGATACAAACTGTAATTTGGAATATGAAATTGGAAATTGATATCCGCATGGGGACCGGAATGCCATGAAAAGTGTGGAATTTGAAAGTAACTTCTCCAGGTCTTGAAAAGGCTGGAAAATCAGGGGTTTTATAGTTGGGCCTGGAAAAGCCTTGGAATTGAGACTGCAGGGCCAGCCTCGTCTGCTGTGTATAGTATTGTGGCATTCTCTTGCACCAATTTGTTTCCCAACATGATTGAAGTTATTTAGTATGCTGCTTTGTGTTTGTAAGGGTCATTTTAGATTGATTTAAAGACGAATTGGTGTGCAATGTATGTTCCAAGTAGCATGGAAAATGCAAATTTTATGCCTGGTAAAACCCTTGAAATTTGAAATCTTTCAAGTGTATGAAACCTGATGCCAACACTAGTATGTGGTTTAGCTTTGAAAGATATTTGATAAGATATGAAGATTTTCTATTGATAGTTTGGTTTGATGTAACATAGTATTTATTTAGTCAGAAGTGAGTTAAATTCACTGTCATTATTTGCACAGATTGTTTCTAGCTTCTGATCACAAGTGTTTGTGCTATTTGTTTATCAGAATTACACCAGTGGCAAAACAGAGCTGGAGGCTAAGGTGTGGTACCTTACTTGTGTCAAACAATTCCCGCTCTACGGCTGTACCCTCTTCCCTATCACCCACAAGGGCATGTGGGGTCACAAGGGCTCCACCCTCCTTGCCATCAACATGGACGGCGTCAAGTTCATCAAGGCCAAGGACAAGAGCGTCATCCATGACTTCAAGTATTGTGACATCGAAACCTTCGCCGTTGATCCAAACGAAAACTACATCACGTTTGAGCTGAAAGATGACTCGTACTCCCGCTGTCCACAGAGATCGTTTATCTTTGAGACGAGTCAGAAGGAAGACATCGGATTCCTGCTAGCCAGTTATTCATCTTCTCACACTTCCTGGCTGAAGTCAGACCCGGATAATCTGAAGAAGGTAGGGATCATCAAATAATACACGCATTTGCCTCCCTTTATCTGCACAACGTTAAACCCTACCCAGACGGCCACAGTCCACAATTAATAGTCTGTTTACTTACCTGTTAACATTTTGGCTCACATCACTGTCTATAAATCTGCCCGCCTCAAATGCTCAAGGCTTGATAATCCTCTCACCCCTGAGAAGTCTTTGGTTAGGGTTGACTGATTACATTTTTCAGAAAATTGACAAACAGCTGATAGGTGTTAAAGGGAGGCTGGAGAACCCTGAGTTATCTCTACTTTTGCCTAATGTGCACCCACCTCCATGTTTCTGAAAGACCCACTAAAGCTATACCTGGAATAAAACTTTGAAACCTCTCCTGCAAAATATCACCCAAAAGGCAGAAAAAAATTAAAAAGCTTGCCCAAAGGAGCAACAGAAAAAATTGGAGCAACAGAAGAAATAGCGAGCCGTACATTTTTTCTTCCAAACCTGAGGCATTAATTGTGGACTGCACCAATCTGCCTCCTCAGTTAAATCATTTAAAAATTTGCATCAAAAGTGGCAGAAAGTGCCAAACACATAGTAGAGCCTTGTATCTTTGTATGTATCTATATATACATATGTTTAACTTTGAACTAATTAATGCTTTGGGTATTTTCTTTTTGAGTGGAGGGCCTCAGGGAAGATCAATACTGTCATATTGACTGAGTTTGTTACCCTCTGAAAATAAAGGTATTATAATTATTACAGTCTGTAGAAGGTGGGAATCATGAGATGATTCTAACAGTTGCCTCCCGGTGTAATATATTTCTCGTTCAAAAGTGAATATCTGTGTGGACGTTGAAATCACAGCTTGCTCTATTCACTGTCTGCTGAGGAGTTAATGTCCTGTGTTTTAATTTTAAAGTAGATGGTTGAATTGGGTCTTGGTGTGGTGGGTCAACAATGGGTAGAGTGTCGCAAGTATAGAACATAATTTTATGCGAACTGCATTGGTGTGATCTTCCCCAAACCAGACATCTCTAAAATCTGATGAGACTGATTTTATTGATTTAGATGAAGATGACAGATGATGACAAGCTGCGAGTGTACAGCGAGCTGGTGAGCTGTCGTGCCGCACTGGCGGAGAGCCAGGTGCTACACAAACCAGTCCAGGAGAGCGGCGGGATGGGTATCCTCAAGAACACGATACGAAGGTGAGTCCTACACTCAGGAGTGTAGCAGAAACCTCACAGTGTGGTCAGAGGATGTATAACAAAGGCAGATGCTCAGTAGCTAAGTGAGATACTGTAAACCTGAGTGAAATGCTGTATAGCTGAACCCTGTTTTGTAGAGTTGGGTCAGATACATGTACTGTATAAGTAAATCAGGTACTGAGTCTGACGAGAAGCAGCTTTGTCTCATGGTACTCAAATGGTGCCCATCTCGCTGAGGTGCTTCTTCAGGCTTTTTTGTATACATAGTATTGTCAGTGAATCACGTTGCCTTTATTTGAATACAGTCTGTCACTAAATACAGTGCACAGTCACACTAATGATTCTGGGAACAATTTATTCCTGCACCAGTTAGGATTATGATGTACGTTGAATGCCTATAGTATCAAGGTGAACAACTCCTTCTCACACCTTTTTTTGAGACAGCGAGTGACACTTAGGAGAAAAGCACTTATAGGGATGGTAATGACTGATCTTAAAACTTCATTATTAATGAGCTCGTGCACATTTCCTCCCATGTACTGTCAGGCTGACAAAGTCCAAGATGGAGAAGCTGCGTCGCTACTCTCTGGGGAACATGGACGGTGTGTTTAACCTGGCGTACTGGTCTTACAACAAGGCGACCATTCACCAGAGCTTCCTGACGTTCTCCGATGGTCAGGAGGAAGAGGTGGCCATTAGAATGTACAACAGCATGCTGGAGCTGGAGGGGCCAGGCGAAACGGGTGAGTTCGTGTGGTCTGAGCTGAACGATAACGCAATTGGAATGGGTGAGTACATGTATATTGAAGTAATCGATAACGCAGACAATAGGGATGAGTATGTGTGTGGTGAGCTAAACAATAGTGCGGGCGATAGAGGTGAGTATGTGTGTGGTGAGCTAAACAGTACGGGCAATAGGGGTGAGTGTGTGTGGTGAGCTGAACGATAGCGTGGACGATAGAGGTGAGTATGTGTGTGGTGAACTGAACGAAAGCGTGGGCAATAGGGGTGAGTATATGTGTGGTGAGCTAAGCGATAGCGTGGACGATAGAGGTGAGTATGTGTGTGGTGAGCTGAACGATAATGGTTGTGAAACAGGTACATGTAAATACATGGAGATAAACAATAATGAGGGGCAGGGGGAATTGTGTAAATATCTTTGTGAGCCAATCAGAGTTAATGAGGGACCAGGTCAAACAGGTAAATGTCATTTGTAGCCAAATGATAATTAGGGGCCAGGGCAAACTTGTAAAGCATCATACTGAGATAGAACTGTGTTATGAAGGAAAGTACGGTGTTTTCAGGTACAATAGAGATGGTGAACCAGATGTCAGGGGCTCAGAAAATCATACAACGATGCATGGAGAGTTCCCAGCAGTGCAATGAATTCTACCTTCAAGTCATTAAGCAAACTACAGATAACCCAGGTGGGTGTATACATGAGGCTGTTACGATTGTAGATGTATGTCTCTGTAGGATGCAGAACGCATGTGACCCAGGTGATCACTGTGTTCGGAGGGAGTATCAGTTGTGCAGCCAGTATCAACTTCATACCCCTATCTTTCCAAAGTGAAAAAGACTGAAGCTTTTTATGCATGTGTTACCCCCCTTTGAGTACTGGAGAGAACTATGAGAATCCACCTTGTCTGTCTGTCATGAATCGGTTTTCATCACGAGAATACTGAATGTACAGAACTGAAACATGGCTTAGCCATGATGCATGTAAGTTGCACCTCCTCCCAGTTAGAACTTTGTTTATATCCCAGTATCTATTAAGTCAAGCGCCTGATGTAGCTGAAACATTGTGGTGTTAAGCTATAACCATTCATTATATTCAGTCAAAGAAAAGGGTTCGTACCATTGTTTTAGGTTGTCTCTTGTTTGTTGATGCCGATGACTGTCCAGTATTTAATTACTGTCTACACCATCCAAGTACATGGACTCAGGCTAGCCTTGTTTAGGCAGGGATGGTTAAAACGCTGCTGCATCGATCAGCCTGCTGACCAATGAGGTCGCTTGTTTGACCCCAGCTGTGACTGTTTTGGCAGCAGGCTTAAGTCAGGAGATTTGTCAGGTACCTGGCGATGGTCAGTGGCGTGCTCTGGACATTGTGCTGTCCGCTTCCCATAAAATGGAGGATTCCTCAGCATGGTGTTGCACAGTAATCAGAAAATTAGTATTGAAATAAAGTACATAAATCCAATGTATATGTTGGAGGGGGGGGGGCATGCCAGCATGGCATAATGACCAAGGTGCCTCTCACCAAAGTGTTCGCCGTGAGTTCAAGTCCAGCTCATGCTGGCTTCCTCCTGTGGATAGTTGTGGGAAGAGCCCAGGGGAAACTCTGTTATTGTATGTTAATGTGTGATTACCGTCTTGCAGAGCCTGAGAGTCGCATCAACCAGTGGTACTGGCAGCTCATGTGCCTGGCCACATGTTCCATGGTCCCCTCCAATTCCCTCATACTTAACTATCTGCAAACCCACCTCAAGAAGTGCTCAATGGACATGAAGACAGAGGAGGGAAAATATGCCCGCTTTGCTCAAAAGGTAGGCCTTTTGAAGCCTGGGGTGCATTTGATAATTTCATTTTGTTTCATAGGTAGGTTTGGGGGATAATGGCTACATGGGAAAAGTGAATGGCTGTATTGAAATAATGAAGTTACAAGCTGTAAAATTTTGAAATTTTGGTATGTTGCAGTTTTGGTTTATTTTCAGAAATGTTCGCTTAATGGAAATTTTAAAGAATTACAATCCTTTAGGGGAAAAAGAAAAACGGTTGTGTTTTGTCTATGCCCTTATTACTTTCCTTTGTACTTTCAGTGCCTTAGTAGAAATATCTCCAAAAAGCAGAGGAAATTTCCTCCGTCCTCGGTGGAGGTGCAGTATATTTTCCAAAGGTAAGTTTTGAATCCTGAAATGGCAAAATTGCAACCATGTTTTATCTTAAAATGAGGGTTGGATGACTAACATTTACCTAAAGTTCTGTTTTGTAAGGTATTTAAAGTATTGTTATGAAGTATTAGAAGATCTTAAACGTAACAAAGTCATTTTTATTTTTCTACCTTCAGTACAGGATAACATTGGAACTGGTTTTCACTTGACAGGTACCAACTTGTTTCAAAGCACTTTTAGAACAATTATCAACAATTATCAAATGCCTCTATATATGCCTCTTTATGCACTTCAGACGCAGTATAAAAGAAAAGGTATATTTTGTGAACGGAGAATTGAGAATCATTGAGTTTGACTCAGCAGCTACTGCAGAAGAGGTAAGCTCTGTGTCAGTTAATCACATTAGTATGATTGTATGGCGAAGAGTGTGGACTTGTGTCTCTTTGTCCATTGTTTAGATTTGTACAATAGTTCAGTGATGAGTGAGGACTCAAAGCTCTATGTTCGATGTTTGCACAGTGAAGGGTGGGACTCACAGCTGTTTGTCAGTTGTCCAGATTTGTATGATTGTGCAGTGAAGAGTGGGACTCACAGCTGTTTGTCAGTTGTCCAAATTTGTATGATTGTGCAGTGAAGATTGGGACTCACAGATGTTTGTCAGTTGACCAGATTTGTATGATTGTGCAGTGAAGAGTGGGACTTATGGCTCTTTGTCAGTTGTCCAGATTTGTATGATTGTGCAGTGAAGAGTGGGACTCACAGCTGTTTGTCAGTTGTCCAAATTTGTATGATTGTGCAGTGAAGAGTGGGACTCACAGCTGTTTGTCAGTTGGCCAAATTTGTATGATTGTGCAGTGAAGAGTGGGACTCACAGCTGTTTGTCAGTTGTCCAAATTTGTATGATTGTGCAGTGAAGAGTGGGACTCACAGATGTTTGTCAGTTGACCAGATTTGTATGATTGTGCAGTGAAGAGTGGGACTTATGGCTCTTTGTCAGTTGTCCAGATTTGTATGATTGTGCAGTGAAGAGTGGGACTCACAGCTGTTTGTCAGTTGTCCAAATTTGTATGATTGTGCAGTGAAGAGTGGGACTCACAGCTGTTTGTCAGTTGTCCAAATTTGTATGATTGTGCAGTGAAGAGTGGGACTCACAGCTGTTTGTCAGTTGTCCAAATTTGTATGATTGTGCAGTGAAGAGTGCAGGCTCAAAGTTGTATGTCAGTTGCTTAAATTTGTACGATTGTGCAGTGAAAAGTGCGACTTACAGCTGTTTGTCAGTTGTCCAGATTTGTGTGATTGCACAGTGAAGAGTGCGTACTCAAAGCTCTGTGTCAGTTGTTTAGATTTGTACGATTGTACAGTGAAAAGTGCAGACTGAAGTAGCTAATCAAGTGATTACTGAAGAAGTCTCTCTCTATAATATGTTGAAAATAACCCCTAGGGTAATCTGAAGCCACCTGTCAAAGCATAGCAGAATGTTGAGACGAGAATTATTGAGTTGTACAAGTACCTATTTCTCTAAATTAAGGCCCTGTGTTACAAATGTCACTACAGAGCAATAAAGTCAGTCAGTCAGTCAGTCATTCATTCATATGTTCAGGTTGTGAAGATCATCAAGACCAAGTTGGGTATGAGATCTGATGCCGAGGGCTTTGCTCTCTATGAAGTCATGGGCTCTATAGGTGAGTATTATGTAAGCTCTCTAGAATCACCTACTGTGTTATTACTAGGTGGTTTGGACTCAGATGATGAAAGTGCTGGCTTGCAGAGACTAGATCAAGCCCTTGGCCTGTGATGACGTGTGTGTGAATGCAGATCTGGTGGCTGTGGTTGTGGCTTGAAGTAGGGAGGTTTATTAGCTGCCTGACAAGGACATTGGTTTGTCAGAGGTTCTCTGGTTTCCTCCATCCATAAACCTGACTTTGGTCACATAAAGTGAAAAATGATATAGGATGGCATCAGGCGCCAATAAAATAGGTTATTACAGATATTGTTATGGCCAGTGTCCACGAAAAACTCCAATGTTTCGGGGAACAAATGAAAAAGGTAACTATTAGGCTAAAAATGAAGTTTCTGTTAGGTTTGAGTGCGACCTTACACACTCTGTCTGTGTGAAAGTCCCAGTTCAAAAAGGTAACTTCTTCTTGCCCAATTTGCTGTAACACAAGCTTAAATATTATTAATCCAAAGCATAATATAATATTTACCTGTGTTCAGAAAAGACAATGAGCCCAGAGGAACGGATGTCTGACACCATCAGCAAGTGGGACAGATGGGCCAAGGGCAACTACTCTACCAAGGAACTCAGGATATTATTCAAAGTAAGGGAGGCTGGAGAGAGCATTTTGCTACACTTCCATGTACATGTAAATTATTGGTAACAACTTTCATTAAAATTCCCCAGTTTCAATCAATTCCATCATACACATTCAGGTTATTACAGAATACATTCACATTTTTCTTGTAAAAAAATCTTAAATGAGAAAGCTTTTCCAATGGGGTATGAATGTTTTTGTTTTAAAGTCAGTATCATAATAATTATTAAAGTGAATGGAATGTATTCCATTTGTAATTTTAACATATGTGATAAGAAAATTCCTACATGCATTTGTAGTTGTGCTGTAGGCCTGTGAAGAGGCCATTCTCACTCTTAAAACATTTCCCGTTGAATTTCTACATTGTTTGCATAGAGAACTTAAGATTCTGACAACTTTCAACCTTTTGTTGAAACATTAGGATAGATATATGCACTTGTACATTGGATATGTATTCCTAGTGTTTAGATCTATCTGTTAATCTTGTTTGAATATAGATATATTTTGATTTTGTACCTTAGAGTTTCAAGGTTTGTATCCATGATTTTTATGTAATAATTAAAGTTTTATATGTCATTAAACAGTGCAGTAATTTGTGCTTTTTGGAGCCTCTGGTTTAAAATTTTCACTGATGAGAAGATTGTTGTTATCATTATACATGCTGTACGGAAGACCGTGCTTGTACAAGCATGAATTAGGGGGCCTCCGTGACACTGACCCAAAACCTCCCACCAATGTAGTCGCTGTGAGTTCAAGACCAGCTCATGCTGACTTCCTCTCCAGCCGTACGTGGGAAGGTCTGCCAGCAACCCGGTTTCCTCCCACCATAATGCTGGCCGCCATCGTATAAGTGAAATATTCTTGAGTACGGCGTAAACACCAATCAAATAAATAAATACAAGCATGAATTGTCAGAAACAGCTAACTTCTCAGAAAAAGTTTTTTTTTTTAGAGCTAAGTGAATTTTGGAATTCGGGTAAATGTTGCAGGAATTTTTAAATTATTCTTCACCATTGATAAATAAGACAGAAATGCAGAATAATCTCCCTTACTCTGTAGTGTGGAAATTCAAACATTTATCTATGGTTTAAGTTTGCACACCTGCAGTGCCTTTCAGTTTCTTCGTTGATATGAAAATGGCTGTGGATAGGTAAAGGGTAACTTATCCTGTTATCTGTCTCTGAAAACGTTAAAATCAGGCTGTTGTCCCCTGTCTACTTTCAGAAACGATTGTTTATTGTTCCCTACCTGAACACCAACGACCCAGTCGAGTGCGAGCTTGTCTTCCATCAGCTCATTGAGGATGTGTTTGAGAAGAGGATCCCGATTTCTGAACCAGATGCGGTTAGTTTTCATCATCCATCACGACTCCCTGTTGATTGGTTGGAAGAGTTTTATTGTATGGCCGCGCTGATGCTTTGTTCTCGTTTTGTAATGTTTTGCTGTCTGCTGGATTTTTTGTCTCACAATAAATTCCAAAAAGAAAGTTACACCTTGGACACTTTCACAGAAATTTTGGTAGTCCATTGTGGAAGATCAGAATGTGACATGTATATTGTGAAGACGTGTTGATTTGTTGTTGGCAGGTGCAGTTGTGTGCATTGAAGCTTCAGTCAGAGATAGATGACTGTCCTCTGGATGAGGTAGATTACGGGTAAGTGTACTGGCTCTCTGATGGAACGCCATTGAACAGATGTAGTTGTGCAGGGTGCAGACTGCCGTTCCGTCACACTGACTTCCTCTGTGGTGATTGAATAATTTGGAATGAAAGTAGTGCAAGTATAGGAAATATAAATATTCCAGAATTATTTTGCATTCAGTTAAAGATATAATGTTAGGCCCACTTTCACAAAACTTCATTAATCAATTTCTTGTGAATTTTATTGTAAATCATGCTGCCTTATGGCAGTATAACCTGGATGGCATCTTTTATGAAAAGAGTTGCGAGAAATATGACTATTATTTATTTATTTATTTGATTGGTGTTTTACGCCGTACTCAAGAACATTTCACTTATACGACGGCGGCCAGCATTATGGTGGGAGGAAACTGGACCGAGCCCGGGAAACCTACGAGCATCTACAGGTTGCTGGCAGACCTTCCCACGTGTGACTGGAGAGGAAGCCAGTATGAGTTGGACTTGGACTCACAGTGACCACATTGGTGGGAGACTTCAGGGTCATCATGCTGCGCTAGTGCACTAATCAACTGAGCCACAGTATGACTCATAAAAGTTTTAAGTGAAAGTGAAAGTAACCCCAGTCATCCAGGAGTGTTGCATGAGCAACAGCTTTGCTTTTTTTGGCGACTTTCATAATAACTTCAGAAATTTTTACAAAATTCACAAAAGGTGAATTACTAATGTTACTGTACCTGTGCATAGATTCAATATATTGTTTTGTGTGACACATATATTTGAGAAAATATCAAGTGACTGGTATTCATAAAACAGTGACCCTTACAGTGATTCGAAGCCACATGTGCATTGTTTCAGCTCTGTGATGAGGATTTTGCCCCGCGAGATCAGGCCATGTTTGAATGTGGAGGACATTGCTCTGGCTCACAGAAACGTGTGTAATCTGACCCCCCATGAAGCCATCCTCGCCTTCATCGATGTCCTCAAATCTTGGTTGTTTTTTGGGTCCACAGTGTTTGAAGTAACGGTGAGTAAGGAAGCTTTTACAAGTTCATTGCTGTCCGTTGTATACACGGAAACATTTTCTTTTGATATTATACGGTGTCAAAAGGATTGTGAGGATTTTAGAACTTCATTGAACTTTGAATTGATGCCATTACACAGACAGTAGTCACTCCCTGATGTAATATGTTCCCATTGTCATTTTCTGAGATCAGTAGCTTGCCATAGCAACAAACTATGGTTTGCTATTAACGTTTGTTTTCGTTTTTTTTTTTATAGCAAGGGTATACGACTGCAATGCCCAAGAACTTATTGTTGTTAATCAGTGAGGCTGGTCTCCATGTCGTTCATCCCAAACTCTCTGTAAGTGGATTTTTTGTTTACATTGAACTTTTACTTCTAAACAGTTATTTGTGAATCTTTTCTTACATGGCTTTTGTGTGGATGTGAAGATATAAAGACATTTTCTTACGTTCATTCTGCCGGCCTTGTGCGACTCTTGTTTCTTGAAGACCATGCACATCTTCCACCAACAGGGTGTGCCTGTCTTTCTGTCACATGTGGGAAAGTTTGTCAATAACTTGCCAAAGGATGGTGGTTTATTCGGAACACTACAATCTCCTTCACTCATAAACCTGACTGTCATTGTATAAGTTGAACATTCCTGAGCATGGTGTTAGAAAACAATCAAATAAAAAAATAGAATATGCTTTGCATCGGGCAAGGAGTTGTGTTGGAACCAGTCTCACACCACTTACTGTGTTGGGGCTCACTCTTCTTACTGGGACTAGTTGGAGCTCTCACCAATGATTCAGTTGTGTGTTGGATTTATCCAGTTTCTTAAAGAGGTGTACAAATTTCTTGCAAACTTCTGATTTATAAGTAAGATGACATTTAGTGTGAATATGGCATGAAATGCTGCTCAGGTATTCAAATAATATTAATACACAAAATAATACAATTACGCCATGTCTTTCTGAAACGTGCCTGGCTAAAATGCACATTAAGATGCCAGCTGCTGTAGTCCATTCTGAAGTCACCCGATTTGAGGTGATCCCGAAAGTAAAAGATCATACAGCAAATCAGGCTTCTTCCAGCAGGTAGCTTCCATGCCCAGGTGAAGATTTAAAAACAGATTTGCTTGTTTCAAATTCCAGAGAGTGTATGGGTCGTATCATAACAGTGACATCACCTGCACCAGTCCGTCCTTACAGAGCATCATGATTATCATCGGACAGGTGGCAAAAGGGACCAAATATGTGTTTAATACCACGCAGGTAAGTAATACCACCTAGAGTTAAGCTTGATATGATCTGTTTTTGTATAATATGAAGATAAAATGTGTGTAAAGATGGAAATATTCTGCTTGCTGATATTCACCTTTAAACACCTGGTGTGTATTACAAGTTGGGATTTATTCCTCGGCTGCAAAGCGAAAACTGTGTGCAGAGATGGTACCAAATGTTCTTATGCTAGAATTGAAGAAGTGGTGTTTCTCGTAATCTTGGGTAAAGATAACGAGGTGGCCTGTGTGGTACCAAAGAACCTCTTATATGGTGTATAAAACATGATGTCATTCTGTTATGCATTTGCAATAGTACACCATTTGAATGATATTCGCTAAACTCGGTACAATGCAGAAGAATTCATATGATACCAAAACATATTACACATATGTATGATTTTTTGTTTAGGCTGCAGAAATATCAAGCTTGATTAAAGACTACAGAACTGAACTGAAGAAGAAACGAATAGCCAATCAGAATGGCCGAAATGCCCAGCTAAGTATGGAGCGTAATGGGTTGTCACCCTTGGCATCACCAACATCACCTGATGCTTCAGGCGCCATTCCACTATAAGAAGATTAATGCTGTTGGTCCCATTCCTCTGTAAGATCAATACTATTGGTCCCATTCCTCTGTAAGATCAATGCTGTTGGCCCCATTCCTCTGTAAGATCAATGCTGTCGGTCCCTTTCCTCTGTAAGATCAAAGCTGTTGGTCCCACCCCTCTATTAAAAGATTGATTCTCTATAAGATCAATGTTGTTGACCCCATTCCTCTGTAAGATCAAAGCTGTTGGTCCCACCCCTCTATTAAAAGATTAATCCTCTATAAGAAGATCAAAGCTGTTGACCCCATTCCTCTGTAAGATCAAAGCTGTTGGTCCCACCCCTCCATTAAAAGATTAATCATTTATAAGAAGATCAGTGCTATTGGTCCCATTCCTCTGTGAGATCAAAGCTGTTGGTCCCACCCCTCCATTAAAAGATTAATCCTCTATAAGAAGATCAATGCTATTGGTCCCATTCCTCTATAAGATCAATGTTGTTGACCCCATTCCTCTGTGAGATCAAAGCTGTTGGTCCCACTCCTCCATTAAAAGATTGATCCTCTATAAGATCAATGTTGTTGGCCCCATTCCTCTGTGAGGTCAAAGCTGTAGGTCCCACTCCTCCATTAAAAGATTGATCCTCTATAAGAAGATCAATGTTGTTGGTCCCATTCCTGCCCTTGATCTGATGCGGTGTAGCACAGAGGCAAAATTTATCTAGTTTTGAGGTCTTTCTGAGCCATACTTGAGGTACGTATGAGGTGTGTCTGAAGTACTCCCAATTATACACATTAGCACCTCAAAGACTAGGTGGATGATAGGGTACCTGAGGTATAGATGAAAGTGCAACTGAGGTGTACTCCAGGCAAGGTATCCCTAAGTGTAATGTATACACATAGTGGACACACTTCTTTTACTTTAATTTTGATAGAAAACAAGGTCACAACACTTCACTGTGACAGTTCAGTTGTGGATAGAAAATGTGCTCATATATGGGACAGTTCAGGTTGGGACAGGAAATGTGTTCTTGTATGAGACGGTTTAGGTATGGACAGGAAATGTGTTTATGTACGAGACTGGTTAGTAGTGGGCAGAAAATGTGTTCATGTATGAGACTGGTTAGTTGTGGACAGAAAATGTGTTCATGTATGAGACGGTTTAGGTATGGACAGGAAATGTGTTTATGTACGAGACTGGTTAGTTGTGGACAGAAAATGTGTTCATGTATGAGACTGGTTAGTTGTGGACAGAAAATGTGTTCATGTATGAGACTGGTTAGTTGTGGACAGAAAATGTGTTCATGTATGAGACTGGTTAGTAGTGGGCAGAAAATGTGTTCATGTATGAGACGGTTTAGGTATGGACAGGAAATGTGTTCATGTATGAGACTGGTTAGTTGTGGACAGGAAATGCGTTCATGTATGAGACTGGTTAGTTGTGGACAGGAAATGCGTTCATGTATGAGACTGGTTAGTTGTGGACAGAAAACGTGTTCATGTATGAGACGGTTTAGGTATGGACAGGAAATGTGTTCATGTATGAGACTGGTTAGTTGTGGACAGGAAATGCGTTCATGTATGAGACTGGTTAGTTTGTGGCCAGGAAATGTGTTCATGTATGAGACGGTTTAGGTATGGACAAGAAATGTGTTTATGTACGAGACTGGTTAGTTGTGGACAGGAAATGTGTTCATGTATGAGACTGGTTAGTTGTGGACAGGAAATGCGTTCATGTATGGGACAGTTCAGTTGTGGACAGGACATACATTCATGTGTGGGACAGTTCAGTTGAGGACAGAAAATGTGTTCATGTATGGGACAGTTTAGTTGTGGACAGGAAATGGATTTTTGTATGGGACAGTTCAGTTCTGGACAGAAAATGTGTTCATGTATGAGAGAGTGTAGTTGAGGACAGAAAATGTGTTCGTGTGTGGGTCGGTTAAGATGTTGATAGGAAATGTGTTCATGTGGACAAGAAGTGTGTTCATCTGCGTTCTTTTTTTATGGTAGAAGAGTTTGGAGTTTAAACCACATCTGGCTATCTTAACATAAGGCTATTAACCCACAAGTGTTCCTTCCCTTGAGTTATTGTTGTAAAATTGGCTACTTTTAGAATCCAGATAGTATTTACAGTGTAGCTAGCTGACTCTCTGGTCTGTGTGTATGATAAGGTACAGACATTTTCTTAACATCATAAGCTACACTCTCACTTAACAAATTGTTGTGTTCCCTAAGTATTCTTTAGGAGCTCAGGAGAAAGAAATATGTACATTTGGACAAAAATTCCTACTGTGTATTGTTTTCTTGTTATTGTATATAGATGTATATTGTACTATTGGTACTATTGTTATGCACTACAACTCACTTAGTACATGTAGATATGAATTGGGAAAATATTTTTGGGTCAAGTTGCGGATAGTTATCAGTATACTGTGTACTGACCCGATTTCCCTTCCCATGTTTGATACAGACAATATTATAAAATATGTGTATTTTGTATGAAAAAGAAGGAAGGTTATATTAATGGAATTATGATACAAAATAATTTAATATATTGGCTTTTAATTAAGCTAAGAGTTTTAGAAAACTTTGTATTTTGATTTTGCATAAATTATGTCATTTCGGTATCTGAAACAATAGATCAAGGCGTTTTCAGGTTTTATGTACAAATTTCGAGCAACTGTTACATAAGACTTAAATTATGAACTCACATTGTAACTTAATGATTTAATATTTATGAAATATTTGCCCTCAGAGTTATTGCTTACAAAGCAGCTCAGGATGCTTTTGTATACATTAAAGTCTTCTGCAGCTCATATCCTGTCATGAGTGGGCAGTTCATTTTTCAAGGTCACATGTTCAAATGAACGAACTGTGATTGGCCGTTTTCCACAAAAAGTTAAACTAGATATTAGTATTTTTATATATCAGTAAATACTTGTATGCACACATACCTACATACAGAATGTAGTCATAGATATATGTTGCCATTTTTTTTGTATAAATACTCTAGATTTGGATTTTGATTGACTAGTAAACTTTGGTGGTAAAGCTCGGGACATCATTTTGTGGATACACACACAGACAACTTGGAATAATTAATGAGGTGGTGACCTACACAATTTTGGTTGTATCATGTTGTTTAACTTGGAGAAATTGAGGACATACAGAAAAAAACATAGTTTAAACACGCCAATTCAGCATTTCAGGAGCTTCATTGGCTTTTGCAGTTTTGGGCGAGACGGGGGAGGGTGGAGGGAAGGCTATCGCAAATTATCTCAGCTAAAAGGCAGGGTTTTACGGTAGGTGTTTGATGTTGCATAGTCCAGTTTGTCCACTCAACGATGCTGTTAGCAGCTACCATAAAATCATGTCTTTTAGCCCCATTGGTTTGCTACCCCCCCCCCGCCACATCCCCCACCTTATCTCGCTTTAACCTGTGTGAATACGTGAGATTCCTGAAATGCCGATACAGATAAAGTCATTGTAGGGCTGATCAAGTGATTTCTGTTTTAGAAATTACCAACACTGAAATACATTGTAGGAACATTTGCTGTTCCTAGAATTCTGAAGGACTTGATGATGCTATTAATATGCTGCTGTTCAGCTAGTCATATCGTGATATGGGTAGATAACATAACAAAGAATGCGCCACGTAGGGAAAAAAGTTTTCCAATTATCTTTAAATATGATAATTGAAAAAGCAAAAGAGAACCTTGCTCCATTAGTGAACCCTCTCCACTTACATTTCTGATGGTCTGTATTGAACCTTCAGCAAACGTTTTATTCTCTTTTTTTTTGTTTGTTTGTTTCGTGTCAGTTTTCACAGTCATTTTCAGTATCCTCACAATTGTTGGTGCATTGATGCAATCTAGTTACATCTTGCAGGGCCTCCTCTGCACGTACGCTGTTCCCGTGTTGTACATAATTCGCATTTTTAAACTAGTCATATTTTTAACCCTGCAAAGATATGTTGGAAACGCACCGTTTCACTTAAATATTAAGCTCTGAAAGTGCTAAGATTATTTTTGTTTGCAAGCTTTAGTCTCATTGTTATACTTCAAATGGTTTTTACATTATTCTCTGCACCATGTACTATCTTGTGGCTCTTAATTTCTACCTAGCAATATTACCTTGATTTTCTCACATAACATTTGTGATATTACTGTCTCGAATGCATACATGATGTCATTAAGGGCTTTGTCTGAAACAGCAACCTCTAAGAATAGATTATCGTATTGAGATTCAACCAGTCAAGCATTCATTCATGAGAATGAGAAATGTAACAGTAAGAGGAGAAAGGCCAAGTGTTCAGAGATCATGTAGAAAAATTGTACCACGAGTTCAAAGCAAATCTCCCTAAATGTACCCGCAATACTCTACAAGCAACAATGCTCTGCCCGTTTAAATGTACATGAATTAATACTCTGTGAAGCAGAAAATGCCTCAAACGCCATAGTTCTGGCCTAAATGTACTTTACTTTTATACAAATTTCCATACATTTTTGTATTGTTAAAGATGAATTATCATTAAAACTGTTCAGTTATATCTGACTGTTTTGTTGTGGTCTTATTTATTACAATGTAGTATGAAATCCCGATGTTGCGGATAGGCCCAGAATGATCTATGAAAAAAATCTCTCCTTGAAATCAGTTGGGTTAACCCAGATTTAGCTGGTTTATTGTGCTGAGGCGTTTTGTAGCCTCTAATAAAAATCAAGTGTTCAAATCAAAACCCTGCTGGGTAACCACCACCTTGCTTATCAGCAGATGTGTAGATAAAACAAAGTACTCAAGAAAGATATACTTATTTAATTCCAGATACTATTCCAGTTGTTCATGTGTCATGTTTTCCAATAGAGTCTGTTCAAATTTCCCGTAATGTGTTAGAATTGAGTTTCGAATAAGATCTAACGCTAAAATGTATATCTTCCTGAGCCACTTCACCTGATTTGTCAGAAAATCTTTTAACAAAAAGATGTTCAAATCCACGCCCAGGTGGATGTTTTCATGGCGGATGTATCGGCGGGTTTGTAAATAAAACCAGGTGTTGCATGCCAGAATCTGCTGAATCCACTAATTTTTACTGTCAATACAGGACAGGATAAAATAAAGAAACCTGACAATAACTCTGGATTGTGTGCTGGTAAACAACTACATGTATTCAGCTAAGCAGTTGTTGTTGTTGTACACTTGCTCGCTTTTCTTGATTGTCTTGTTTTTATATCTATTGGTTTTCACATGCCAGGAAGTTTTTCAGTGAAACGAGGTATGGAAATCCAGGTATTGAAATCGTGAGGCACCAGCATACGTGTATTTGTGGGGACGACCACCAAGAAGATTAAATGTTCAAATTAACATCCTGCCGAAACAACTACCGCCTGATATGCCCATAAGATTAACAGGGGGACAATGTGTTCAAATACACATCCTTTAGAAACAACTACCGCCTTATATGCCCAAACCATTACCAGGTGTACAAAATGTTCAAATACACATCCTCCAGAAACTGCCGCCTAATGTGCCCAACAGATCATTACAAAGGCCAAGCGTTCATATTCACATCTTCCAGAAACAACTACCGCCCTGTTAGGACAAAAGATTACCAGGAGAACCGAGTGTTCAATTTCATATCCTGCAGAAAGAACTACAGCCTTAGGTACCCCCAAAATCACCAAGAGGACCAAGTGTTCAAATTCACATCCTGCAGAAGCAACTATCGCCTTATGTGCCGGAAAGATTACACATCCTGCAGAAGCAACTATCGCCTTATATGCCCAAAAGAATACCAGGTGGACCATGTGTTCAAATTCACATCCTGCAGAAACAACTATCGCCTTATGTGCAGGAAAGATTACACATCCTTCATAAGCAACTACCGCCTTATATGCCCAAAAGATTACCCGGCAGACAAAGTGTTCAAATTCACATCCTGTAGAAGTAACTACCGCCTTAAATGCTCTAAAAGATTACCCGGCAGACAAAGTGTTCAGTTTCATATCCTGCTAAATCTATTACCCTTAGGAAATCTAAGTAAAACCCTTAGGAAAAAAGGCATGTGTTTAAAGTCAGACCCAGTGGATAAATTACCGCCTTAAATGTATCAGAAAAGCTGTCAATAAACTGCGTCTGTAAGTCGAGAGCCCCTGATTCTGTATCAGAAGGATGAACGAGGCATTTTTCTGCTGTTACTGATTCTTAGTTCATTTTTATCTCTGTAAACCAAATTTTAATCTGAATTCTTACGATGTCATAGGATAGGCCTTGTTAGAGAAACCGGAAACACGATGTTACTTGAACCCCACGTACATTGGCTGAAAGGCAAAACAGGGTTAATTTGACACGAGCGGAAACGACTATGTTCTCGGGAAATAGGAATAACCCGCTCCTGGCTTGTTAAAATTGAGAAGATGGTCGTGTTCTTGATTTCCTCAATGTGCGTGATTTTACTTACTTTGAACTGGGATATCCGCTTTGCAACATCACAAAAACAGAAAGAAATGCCTTTTACAGTTCACGGGATACCTTATCGATGCATAGGACCATTCGTTGTTTTTGGACTAAGCGTCCAAGAGGCCTGGTTCATCTTGTTGATCCATCAACTAGCTTAGCAAAGTGCAAAAGCATAGAAACTCCGAATAAAGAAATGTAACACATGGTTGGCGTTCTCGATATTTCGACTAACCATGCGTTACATTTCTTTATTCGGAGTTTCTGTGCTTTTGCACGGCCTGGTTCAGTTGTGTATTAAATGTGATAATAGAGTATTTTGAATAATTGAAGAACAGTAACTTGCTAATTTACATCATTAAATTGTGGGTTTTTCTTTTTTTTTGTTTTTTTGTTTTTTTCTTTTTTTACCCAGTTCTGCTTGACGCCATAGTGCTTAAGCATCGGGGTGTATAAGTTGTTACCTTTTAACATTTACATGAAGATTTAGAATAAAGCCCTGACTTAAGTAAATTGACAAGAGGCCATATTTCACCGGTTACACGCGACCATTTGCCAACTATCACACCCTCGTCACTGCTCTGTTTTGCAGTCTGTTATGTAGTCTTTTAAGTTTTACGCCGTACTCGAGACTATTTCACTTTAAGGACGGCTGCCAGCATTATGGTGAGCGGAAACCCATTATCATCCGCAATGACGCAGAAGCCTCCCACCAATGCGGTCACTGTGAGTTCAAGTCCAGCTCCTGCTGGCTTCCTCGCTTACCGTACGTGTGAAGGTCGACCAGTAACCTGCGGATGATTGTGGGTTTTCTCGGGCTCTGTCCGGTTTCCTTCCACCATAAAGCTTGCCGCCGTCGTATAACTGAAGTATTCTTAAGTACGGCGTAAAACACCAATCAAATAATTAAATATATATAAAATAGTGAACTTTATCGATATAACAGAAAAGTAACACTGCCCAGATATTAACTTTATTTATTAGACGTGTACATTTACTATACCCGCTATGTTGTAATAACATTTGATAAATAATGACGTGAAAACACTGCATATACAAGGACAGGGCCTCGGGGCACCTTGGTACACCAGAAGAATCCTGGTTTATGCAGGAATACAATATAAAACACTACAGCTTGTAAGCAAAGCATAAAGTTGTAATTTCACCAGTTTTTTTGCACAATCCACATAAACCAGATTGTTTGTTTCAAGAGTCAAATATTGAAATGTATACCTCTTAAAATACATAAATAAGTTTTCTGTATTAGCCCTGATGTTGGATGCAGTCTGCAGAGGACCGAGCCTAAACTGAGAGCCCCAAAGGCTTTACTGTGGTGAGGATTCACGTCCACCTGACATACTCAACTGACAAACACAAGAACGCGGTTTGTGGAAAGCTTGGCTTGAAAAGCAAAATGAGACCGAAGCACATCACGTACGTAACCCGGCTTTGAGAGAGCTTTGTTTGCTTAAATAAGGTTTGAAGTCTTCCATGTCCTGCATTACGACGGCACGAGGTTGTGACGAGACTTGTGTACCCTTAATTCTGAGGGAAAAGATAGCCGGAGTCCGGCATCAACCCAGGCATGGCATGGCAGCTTCATACAGGCCCTCACCATACGACATCAGCGACTAGAGACAGCCATACGAGGTAAAACTGTTATTAGTACGATTATATCACCTTGGTTGACTTACAAAAATATTTTGCAAGTTAAACGTCGGGGAAAAATAAGATGCTTTCTAATTTGTGCAGTAGAAACAGCAGCCCTCGAGGGATGTATGACGGCCATTTTACCGTCAAAATTCAAAAACCTGTGCAACTACTGGCTAGTTTATAATGGTAAAAGTGGAATTACAGATACGATTATACTTAGATCTACATGAGGTATTCATATGTATACTGAATCTTTTTTCCTGGTGGTCACTTTATATGGTTGTGGAAATTTTGTATTGATTCTTTACGTATGCTTAAGATGGGGTATTGTTGTCATAGTTAAATCTAACTGGGTATAAGAAGAAAAGAACAACTTAAAAAACCTTCTCACTTTGATATATCGTCGTATTCCAATTTTTGTTCTCATCAGCAAGGGATACTACCTGCTAACAGTGTAAAATGATTATATGGTCAGGTCAGCCTTCACTTGTCAAATTTTTATCGCTCCGTTTTGTTAAACGTTTAAAGTGTTAAACTCGAGACAGTGCCCGTCTGGTTATATGAGTGGAAAATCGCGAAGGTTTCTTTTTCGTTTTCGGGCTGAAGGGCGCTACATCAGAAAATTCAACCCTTTACCTGTAAAAGTACATTTGAACTATTGATTATGGTATTGCATGTTCATTAATGAAACCTTTCCTTGTAACGATTTAATCGGTTGCTGACAAAAATGAATCCCTTCCTGACATAGCGATTTAATCCGTAATCATTGAGAGATTAATCCATTGGATTCACGGAAATGAAGTCCGTCATCCCTCAAGTAAAGAATTTACCACACAAGGCTGTCTTAACTTGTCACTGGGACAAAGTTTGTTGCTTTATTTAGCACCTGTGGGCGATTCAGTTCGGGTTGCGTGAGATTTAACAGGACCCTGCCTCTCGCCTTTCGCCATTCCCCTCAAGGAAGTTACAAGAAAAGACACCAAAAAATACGTGTTCGGGGCAATGGAATACGCCACTTTAGAGAAACCGGAAACACAATATCGAGCCATCCGTACCCTACACTCTTCAATATTAGAAGTGACACACTGCTTTGTCGTGCAAAGTATGGTCCCCCTTATAATTACCACTCAAGGCCACTCATTCCTGCCTCCTGGCTGAGACCTTTGGAAATAAACCCAGACGTAAACCACTACCACTTTCTCGTTGCAAATGGCTTTAAAGTATACCAGAATTGTGACTCGTAATCAGAATACAAATAGATGATGTAACGCTACTTGTACATGGCAAAGTGGTAAACTAGGAACACGTAAGTCAGAGGAAACACAGGTATTGTATTTTCTTTCAGAAGATTGTTATCTGTTGCTCTTAAGTTTGTGATCGTCTGTTACACAAAGAGAATGTCGTCTTATGTCTCAAGCAAAGGCGTCGTCCATGTCAAGCTATAAGTCTTTATGTGTACATGTGTTGGGGTTCTGGTGCTAATCACTTAAGCTAAAGCTGAACGATGTTTACTTGCCAGGTTAAAGGAGAGTGCTCGTGACAAAAGCTTACACATGTATACGTTTTATGCTGGCCAAGTATACCGTAGTCGTTTTTCCCACCATAATGCCGACCGCCGTTGTGTAATTGAAATATTCCCTCGACGCAGAACACCAGTCAAGTAAATTAAGTATACGGTGTTTGTAGTTACGTTTACATTGGTTTATCAGCAGATTCGTCAGTTTCTGTCAACACCGCCGAGGTGCAGCACGAGGTACTGGAATTTTTTGTACCAGTGATTCCTCAATATTCAAAAGAGGTATAAGATATCCAGTAATCGTCAGTATATATAGAATAAACTCCACACCCACATATAAATATTGTATGAAAAATGACTTACGGTTTTTTGCAAGGTAGATATGTGCAGACTTACGCAAAATTGTTCCGCACATATACTGATGGTTGCGGCAGATTCGTTGCACGTGCAGCTGGTCTCAAAATTGCTAGCAATTTCAGCTGTAAAAGCCCAACCATTTTCACAATGCGCGGTATTTACTATGGCCACTATATTATTCTAATCACGAACGGTGACCTCACAACTTGGCTTGCATGGACCTGACGCTGGGACACAACAGATTAAGTCCATCTCATGTTGGCTTCCTCTCAGGCCGTACGCGAGAAGGTCGGCCACCAACCTGCGGGTAGTCGTGAGATTCCCCAAGACTCTGACCGGTTTGCGGGTGAAACTTGTTTTGGGTAAAATTATCATGTCGTCCCAAGACTGTGATACTGCGTCAGTATATACCAAGGTAGGTATTGTTCACCTTGACCTGGCATATATTGTTGTGAGTAATCTGGGATAAAGAACATCCCAGGAGTAATTGAGCGAACTCTGAAGGAGGAAGTATACACTGTATGTAAAATAGGTGATGGTCATGTGTACAAGTTACATGCTAACTCGTTGACTTTTCAGTCGGCTCCTGTATATTTATAGCGTAAGCTACTAATTCTTCCTCTCTTGGGCTCACCGGTTGTGGTATCCATTTCCTCTGTATTCCTATTTGCGTTCACAAGTAATGGGTGGTCTATATGTCCTAAATGCATGGAAGTGTTGGCCTATATATATTTTGAAATTGATCATGTCTATGGGTTCTATGCTAATTTTTGTTTTCCTCAAATGACGAACTAGTCCGTTTATTTTAGAAAGTGCATGGTGTTTTGTGTTTTACATTTTTACTTTTTTCCTGAAGCAGTACTAGTGCTTGCAAAAAGCGGAAATGTACGAAGCTCTGGCCGGAGTTCCCCGACAATTCACTGCCACCTCCACGCTTGAACAGGACCTACTTCCACTGAGCAGACGTTCGTATATGAGATGAACACGAGGCTGTTTACTTCACCCCGCCGAGCTACACCATGCAACCATCGCCAAACATCCCCCGCTGTGAGTGTTTCTTTACGTGTTCTCAGTTCTTCAGTCTACATACGCAGGTGTATAGGTTTATAAAGAACACCATACTCGCTTGTTTTAAGAAAACACTATGGCCAAAGAACTCTGCTCCAGCGATAGATCCAAGATACTGATGAATAACGTTTAGATCTATATTTTGGAAAGTTAAGTTATCCAGCTTTAGACCTGACAAACGTTAAGCTTATTTCATGGATTACTACAAAAAAATTTGTAGTCGACTTTGTGTAGGCCTATGAGCCCATATACTGAGAACTGCCTGAACATATAACTGTATATGTCAACGCCACCCTGTGCATTAACCATTGCAGTCAATGACTGTTAAACCTGGCCCGAAGTGGCCGAGTATTGATTAACATACAGCACTGTGCAATGATACAGTCTTGTTTTCAAACCAGGAGATTTTATCTGAGATCTGCATTATATTTATTTATGATATTTATATTTTATACATTCCCGGACTAGGTTGTCTGCTTGTTCAGTATTTGTTTATCTGTTAATCCTTGAGCCGAAGTATTAGCATAATATAGTGCATTTCTTAATTTATTTATTTGTTGGATTGGTGTTTTACGTCGCACTCAGGAATATTTCACCTATACTACGGCGGTCAGCATTATCGTGGGATCTAGGAAACCAGACAGAGCCCGGGGGAAACCCACAGCCATCCACACACAGGTTGTTCTCAAACCTTCCTACTAAGAAGTTATATATCCATGTTGGATTTATGCACATCCTGCAAATGGATACAAAGAGGTCAAGTTACAACGGAGCTTGGCGTGGTGTTATTTTACGCCATAGGCGCTTTGTTTGTCATGTATGTAAGTCATGTATGTATAGTGGACTGATTCGGGCCCATGCAATAGCCATGTGTCCTGCCACATCTGACAATGTACTAAGTCTCTGATGTAAATGCCGGTCAACCACCTTAAAGGAGAGAAACACGTCCTGTAGAGCAAAGTGACAGCCTAATGAAGGAGTATGATTAAGTCATCGTTGTCTGATAAATACTGAAAACATAGCGGATGAAGAATGTATTCTGACAGTTAAATTTCCCCTGAAACTGACGCGTACCCGGAACATGCGTCTTGCGTATGGGTACACATCTCTATACTCTCGACCTGTATCGGACCTGACGGTGCATGCACATAGAACACGATATAGAATTATAGCTGTGTTGAACTTTCGTACCGATAGAGTGATGTATCCAGCCTGGTCACCACCATGCATTTTTCGCAGGGTTAATGTTCTTGACCACATCCTGATATCTCCGTTCCCCTCCACACTCTTCTCTCTCCCCTCCACACACGAGAGCCGCTTATCAGTACCCAAACACTTTTGTGTGCATCGGTTGAACCCGACAGTTTGTAGCTCTTTGCAAGTGGCTGTGTCTGCATGTGTGTCGGTCTGTCTGTCGGTCAAATTTTCACAAGCACACTCTTTTACTAAGGGTTGTCATTCAAATTTGTGACATGCTATATTTCAACAGTGTACCAACTCTTATAAAGGCCCGGGTACTAGGTGCAGGACTACATCGATGATAGACGAAATGTCACAACTAATGCAGACCGACTCTTGGTTTACTCTTTGTTAGGCGTTCAGTTTAGGAAATAAAATTCAACTTGTTGCTTATGAATTGCATGATTAAGAAATGAATGACACGAGTTGTGGATATTTGAAGACGACTGTCCGCTCGGCTCACTCAGCAAGCTGAACTATGTATTTTCTTACAGGATCCTAACCACGTGTTGCCTATGTTTGCCAGGCTTTATCTGCTGTTCGGAAAGTTTACGTAATAATACTCAGCAGAGCGTCAGGCTTTAGGCTACTTACTACATGTAGCACACCGCGGATTATCACCCAGGGGAATGATGGTGCTGTATATAGTGAAGGATGATGCTATCTAGGGTGAATGGTGGTGCTGTATGCAGTGAAGGATGATGCTGTCTGGGGTGAGTGGTGGTGCTGTATGCAGTGAAGGATGATGCTATCTAGGGTGAGTGGTGGTGCTGTATGCAGTGAAGGATGATGCTGTCTAGGGTGAGTGGTGGTGCTGTATGCAGTGAAGGATGATGCTATCTAGGGTGAATGGTGGTGCTGTATGCAGTGAAGGATGATGCTATCTAGGATGAATGGTGGTCCTGTATGCATCGAAGGATGAGGCTGTCTGGGGTGAGTGGTGGTGCTGTATGCAGTGAATGATGAGGCTGTCTGAGGTGAGTGGTGGTGCTGTGTGCAGTGAATGATGAGGCTGTCTGAGGTGAGTGGTGGTGCTGTATGCAGTGAATGATGAGGCTGTCTGGGGTGAGTGGTGGTGCTGTATGCAGTGAATGATGAGGCTGTCTGAGGTGAGTGGTGGTGCTGTATGCAGTGAAGGATGAGGCTGTGTGGGGTGAGCGGTGGTGCTGTATGCAGTGAATAATGATGCTGTCTGAGGTGAGTGGTGGTGCTGTATGCAGTTAAGGCTGTCGTAGGTTTCCCCCGGCCTCTGCCCGGTTTCCTCCCACCACAATGCTGGCCACCGTCGTATAAATGAAATATTCTTGTGTGCGGCGTAAAACTCCAATCAAATAAATAAATCAAAGACATAAACAAATTTTGTTTATGCTTGGTGGATTTTTAAGTATTACACCTTACACCCTCGATAATTACACGGGCGGCTGGTTGTATGTATGCTCAGAAGTAGAGGACGACCAAAATTCTCTGCAGGCAAGCTCCTTTCGAGCTACAGGAGTTACGTCAATGATCATATGTACAAATATAGGTCCACGTAAGTCATTACACAGATGTTATATCCTGCTAAAACTAGTGAAACTCACATACAGAGGATACCATTATATTGAGAAATAAAGGTTTGAATTTTGCGGCAAACTGTCTTTATTTTTCTATTCAAATATACTTGAAATGTTACCAAACTGTTAGCGTAAAAACAACAGGAGAGGCAGGGTTTTGGCTGGTGAGAATGTCTTATTTAAATGTCCGAAGTGTACCTGCCTTGTCCAAGTTATGAAAGATCTAATTTGATAACTTCGTGTAAGTTGTGATTTTGTAAATTTTGAATGAAGCAGTCACTAGTTTAGTCCTAGATTGCTGAGGCGTTGGAAATTGCATTTGCAAAGGCCGCGGCCCAAAACCAGTGCACACTGATGAACGATTGTTGACAAGTATGCAGCATACTCACCTTAGTGATAAGCATCAGAGCAGGGTAAATGTTTTTGACCACACTAGCAAAGGGCAGAACGTTGCAAACGAACCTAGGTGTCCGAACCGACATTCGAATACAAGCCGTCAATCAAAATGAGCCCACCGGGTGAATAAGACCAGTTTTAAAAATGAAAAATAGCACAACCCATCAAAAATATATAAAATATCAACTTAGGACAGAGAAGCAGCCAGCAATTTTCAATGATGACGAAAATGAATTTTCTACGCGGATGAATGAAATCCCATAGTCTATGCAATGTTCGCGTTGGGTCAGGCGTTGATGTGGTCCTGAATATCAAGACAGCGACTCGCAAAAAAAAAAAAGGAAAAAAAAGAAAGATAACCAGTTCAGAACTAGCATTGCGACAGTGCATCAAATTCGCTTAAATGTACATGAAAGACAATCTCAAAAGGGAGCATTTAACCCACTATTGCTGAAGTTATTTGAATAACAGTTCTCTCGAAATTTGTGGATTCGTGATAAATTGTCAAGATACAGTCTATGCTATAAAGTGATTATCACTTCAGTTAGAAAAGTACTCCGCGCTATACGCCTCGTGGATTGTTTTCAGAGAATGTATACAGTTACTAGTGCTTTCACTCATTCGTAAACAAATGATTGCTCGAGCCAAAATGTTGCCTTCTCTTATAGTTTTGTTGCAAGGAGTCTACGGGTTAGCTAGAAGTAAAAAAGGCCGTGTGGTAAACAGCTTGTATACACTGAACTGTTGAATAATATTCATATACCTTTAGGCATTTCTGTAAGCAGGGAATGGCGGGCTCCAGTTTGATGTTAATTGGGAACAACTTTATCTGAAACTGTCCAGCAGAAGAGGCACTTATGTGTATGATCCTGGGGGCCTTAGTTTCTATACATAGTGTTGTGCAAGCATTAATTCGTGGAGGCAGTCAGCAGGTGCTTGGTTTGATGTCGTATTACATTCTGTCTATGTTCTAAAGTATAGGTAATGTTACTGTTATCGCCGCCTTTATGTAGAAGCCCCTTATAGTCAACTAAAGCACATTTTGTTTCTTTTTTGTGGTTCCGAACAGCTTCGTGCAGTCTGATGTCATCAAAGGGTTTTGGAATAGCTGTCACCTGTCTTGGACTCCTGTGTTTGACTTTCCTGGTCACCATGGATGTTTGGACTCCGACTATTATAGGAAATCTCGTTAGCATTCCAACAGTTCGAAACGTGAACAAAACTATTTTATTGTACAATGACTTCCACGGAGACCCATACTGGAGTATGACAGAAGGTAGTCAGATTTTCGAAGACCTGAACTGTCCAGTCAAGGACTGTGAGCTTACTGCCGATAGAGGAAAGTTCTCCCAGAGTTCTGCAGTGGCATTTCATGTTCCGCGGATAAACTTCCCCACCCCTCAGAATCGTCCATGTGGCCAGGTGTGGTTGTTTTACGCCTGGGAGTCCCCAGCATACGTGAATGCACTGCCAGAGACGTGGCGAAAACATTTCAACTGGAGTTTGACATATCACCTCAAGTCGGATTATTATATGCCGTTTGGAGCCTTCAGGAAGCGCCTTAAATCCTCGGAACGAAAGTGGGCAGACGTGGTCCAAGGAAAATCCAAACCTGTCGCATGGTTTGTTAGTAACTGCAACTCTAAAAGCAAACGTATGGACTACGTGAATAGATTGGCCAAGGTCCTGCCTGTGGATGTATGGGGAGGATGTGGTGACAATAAGTGCGGCTATGACGAGCGGGAAAAGTGTATGTCTATAATTAATGAAACCTACAAGTTCTACCTGGGATTCGAAAATTCGTTTTGTGAGGACTACATTGGAGAGAAGCTATTTCGTTACGCTATGTATGATGTTGTTGTTGTTGTAAGGGGTGGAGGAAATTATAGTCAAGTGGCGCCTCCAAACTCTTATATAAACGCCGCTGATTTTAAAAGTCCGGAAGAATTGGGGCAGTATTTAAAATACTTGGACCAAAACGACACTGAGTATATTAAATATTTACAATGGAAAAATTATTATTATGCCGAAGAATTTTCGCTGGCACAAACGGTATGGTGTGATATTTGCAGAGATTTGAACAATGCCTCAGCACATGCACAGGTGATGGATCCATACGATCTGTGGTTCAGTGGGAAAGCGTGTTGGGAACCCACGGATGTTTGACCAGTGGACATTCCTAAGACATGCAGCACACCCAAGTGTGACCAGCAACAGTAGTTTTAATTTCAGGGTTGATCCACAAAGCCCCTCACTGTTACGCGTTATCTGACATCCAGTGGATGGCCGTGGGTGATAGAACAGGCAAAAAGCACCGAATACATCAACAACACGTGCAGAACATCGGCAAACTCAGACTAAGGCTTCGTGGCTCAGATGTTTTTTCTATCCAATGTAAATGAACTTGTTAGCCAAGTTCAGTCACATCATCGGTTGCACAACTTCACACGCTTGTTGTTGGTGCACCTAAAAAGTTAACGTTAATACTACCAGCTAAATGTCCACTGAACACGAGGTCACACGACACACGCGAGATTGTGCGAGACTGATCCGAGTGATAAGTTGTGACTCTGGTGGGCAGCAGTTGTGATCTACTGTTATAGAAAAGCGTGCGGTAGGGGCCCCAGGATGAATCTCAAACAGGTGCATAGGTCGATGGTCATCGTATCAAGTGTCGTACCAGTGTCTGCACTGTATTCTAATCTCGGGCGGAATGATAGTGGAATGACCTGTGGTCTTTGCCAACCCTTTTTTGACCTACATGTATGTCGGTCTGACTAATCTGTGGGTCATCTTTCTATTTTCAATACATTCCAATAGCATGAACAATTCAGCATGTTTTATAGATCATTTGTGACAGTCTTTCAAAATGTGATCACCCTTAACAGATATTGTAAAAACACAATTGACCTTTAGTATTGTGCACAAAGGAGATATTTGTTCGCGTGCACTGGAGGCGACGGGCGGGTTGTGAGAGTTAGTGGAAGAAAAGCTACCCTTTACTGGGCTCTTCTGCTTGAATACAGTTAGTGCGCCATGTATACCTGTAATACATTGGTAATGTTTTATATGTTTTGCGCAAATATTATGTCTATCATGGGTTCAAGTAAGCGTGTAGATAAACATGTTCATTTTTTGTCTGATTGTTCTTAAAGAAACAAGTTTCTGACATTGGGAACGAAAAAAGAAGTCAACACTACGGATGTTAACATGGGATGTAAAACTAGAGCAGGGAGGACAGTGTGATAGCTGGAAAAAGTCCACAAGTAACGAGTGGCGTCCGGCAGTGATCATAACTGAAATTCATTAGATGTCACTGGTTTAGAAGTAAACCTTTCGCAACACTGGGTCAAGGGCATTTACCATGGTGACGTATCTTTTCATCACTGTGGAACGGGACGTTACGCCAGCCTGGGGCCCGTTTGATCAAGAGTGTGTAACGCTACATCAGACGTAACTACCTTGGCGACGTATCTTTTCATCACTGTGACGTGGGCCCGTCCTACCCATAGTGTGTAACAGTACATCAGATGTAACTACCATGATGACGTATCTCTACAGTATGTGTTTTCAGGACTGTTACGTTTGACATAAGTTAAACTCTGTTAGTAAGGCGGGCCCTAGATAGGTGGCAACTGCTTCGTAAGAGAGCCTCCTCGAGGAGACCACTGAGGTCAACATGTGGTGCACCAATCACACCTGACACGTACACTGACAGATTATTTCGATCGTATCAGTGTGCAAGGGTGCTGTATGTGTGACCCCCAAACCACCCTGTCCAAATTTGTCTCGGTGCCTCACAGACTGAAGTTCATGTTTGGCTTTTTGCTTCGGTGTCAGTCTTATCATTTTGCAGAAAAATGACAAATCGACAGTTACATCTTATTAATTATCTCAAGTGAGTCATGAAGTGTGCGATAAAAATGCGGCAATACAGGCACACGTCTTGTTGGACAACACTGCTTCACATTGCAGCAAATAAACAAAAAAGGAAAAAAAATGGCTAATAATAGCAGAAACCGTCTAAAAGTAGAAAAATGAATGGTTTAAAATTACATACCAAGTTATTGTATATCAGATACACCACTGGAAACATCGATCTGGCCTTCTAGGGCAGCAAGTAGTTTACATCACACCATCGAAACTTTCCACAGAGCGTTCAACTGATTTTCTGTCTGCCTGCCTCTGTGATAGGCCGTCTTCGTCGAACTTTTGCTGTAGAGACTGAAATCGACGTGCGCTTTCCAGTTTGTAGCTTATTTTCAAAACATTTCTTGTGGTCAGCTTGATCAGTGTCACAACTGACAATGTGTTGCACTAATGTAACGTTTGAGGGGAAAATGTTAAACAGCTATGATAGTGAATGAAAGTTTTGATTTGGTTTAATTACATTGTCAACCCGAATAGCGTCTGTTTGATAGCAGGAATGTGTGCTTCCTTTGCTCGGAGTATTCGTTCGGTCACTATGTAGTCTGTTTCTTGTAACATGTCGCCTATATTCAGCTATCTGTAAAATCACTCAAGGTCAGTGTCGAAAGTCACACCTAACACGACAAACTCTACAAAACGACGTGTTGGACGACCGTATTAGTGCAAAGAAAAGTCATTTTTTCTAATACATAATATTAAACTCCATGTGCTGCTTTTCCGGACGAAGTCTCCATTGCCTCGGCTGTCGTCATGATTATTCCAAAACCTATGGTATGATGGATAATGGGCGGAGTACAACATGTTTGACGGAGGGCGTCACCAGTTAACTGAACTGTCCTCGACATTACTCTAAACCCTGTTTTTGACACTGTCGTGTTTGAAATTGTTTCCAAGTTTTAGTATACTTTAACCTGAATAAAGGAAATTTATTATATCTCTTTTCACGACAGCATGGCTTTAGATTTAAATGTCAGAAAATTCTTCTTTGAAAAATGTAGACTGTTCACGGAGCTAGATAGTAGCATAGTCCTTTTTACTGTTTGCAGTTTTTTCTAGCAGCATGGGATGCTGCCATTGTAAAACAAATGACTCCCTACGCCCATTCCCCAGCGTTCCACTGTGTTTTTTTTCCAGCTCTACTGGTTGAAGACTGGACGACGTTATGTATTAGCAAGTTCTCCGGCGTCTGTCTGTCGGTCCAGCATCTGTAAATGTTTCTTTCAAAACGCTACTTCTCCTACATTTTTTCTAACGAAACTTAGGACATGTCTAGACTACATCAAGATACATAATTCGTGGTATCGATTTTCCATTCCGATGATCGGTTGTCCGTCTGTCTGCCTATTTGTTCAGAATATGTTAACATTTTCAAAACGCTACTCCTCCTACAGTTTTTGTCCAATTTCAGTGAAATTTGAATCAAGTGTAGACTACAACAGGATACATAAATCATAATATCGATTTTCTATTTCGGTGATCTGTCTGTCCGTTCATCAACGATGCTGACATTTCTTTCAAAACGCTACAACTCATACGCTTTTCTACGATTTCAATGAAACTTGGTTGAAGTGTAGGCTATTTCAAGATACATAATTCGTAGTATCGATTTGGTTGTCCGTGTGTCTGTCGGAGTGATAGTTTAACCGCCATGCTAACATTTCCCTCAAAACGCTACTCTTCCTACAGTTTTTGTCCAATTTTCAAAAAGCTTGGCTGAATTGTAGACTACATCAAGATACATAATTCGTATTATCGATTTTTAATTTCTATGATCAGTTGTTCATCTGTTTGTGTGTTCGTCAAGTATATGTTAACATAGTTTTCAAAAACGAGACTCTTACAGGTTTTGTCTGATTTCAATGAAAATTTATTTAAGTGTAGACTACATCATAATACATAATTCCATTTTGATGACAAGATGTCCCTCTTTTTGTTATACAACATTTGTTAACATTTCTTTCGAAATGCCACTAATTACTGCTACAATTTGTGTCCATTTTCATCAGAGCTTGGTGTAGGTGAATCCAGATACATATTTTGTAGTACTGATTTTCAATTTTGATTGTCCATTGTTCGTTAGAAATGCATAATTTTGTAATCGACTCCTTGATAATTTTTTCCAACAGGTAGAGCTACTACGTCATCAGAGACTCTGGTTAATAATTATGACGTCGAGGCAGTGAGGTGTTGGCGTCGAAACAAGCTTATGAAATTTAATATTATGAATTAGAAAAAGTAATTTAACCGTATTTTCTCTGCAATAATATGGAACCCAACATATCAGTGTGTAGTGAGTATGAGTGATATTACACATAGCTGAATATAAGCGACAAGTTAAAAGAAACAGGCTAGACTGGTGACCGGTGTGATCTGCTGACCGGTTTAGTCCGTAAGGTACAACATTTGTTCTCGCCCAGAAACCGGGAGTGCAGGAGCGTGGAAAGGTGCATACGATTAATCCTGTGAGTTTTGTATGAGATTGCTTATATATGTGGTATAGTGTCTGGATGATTTGTCTAAACTGAATGATGGATAAAACTGCTTGTACTTCCTCGTAATCATTGCATGTATACATAGTTTAGGCCCACATGGTTAAGCTAACCTGAATATATATTCAGGGGCAGTTCTTTTAAGAACGTCCTGGTGGGGTTATAAAGAATACGGGTAGTATTAAAGTGTTTTGCAGAGATGCATTTTTAAACATAATGTCTACACTGCAAATGGACAAACTAAATAATATTTGCGGAACATAAACAGAACAAAAAAGTTCAAAACTACAGTGTAATGGTTGTGGTAGATGACCTAGAGCACTACGCAGTAACAACAGATAAAACCGGAGAGGATGCCAGCTGTCATAGCGACCGCATTGGTGAGAGGCTTCTATAAAACACGCCACCACTATCCGGATTCAGAGGCCCTATCCGAATCTAGAAATGCCTATCCCTGTCCGGGATTGAATCCGCATCCCATGTGCTTGCCGTTTGGAATCACACACTTTTCACGTCCGGTTCTCTAGTTTGACATGAATATTTACACAGTTTAACCAGACAATTGCATATTTTTTGACTCCAGTAACTCCAGAGCTGTTGAGATGGAGTAGTTTGCGTACTGCGCCAGTCGAACGACGGCCTCGTGGTGCCGGCTATTCACATCTGATTGAAATATATGAATTACAAATTATCGATTTTAAATATGTTTTATGTACGTATATATTGGTAGCTGAAGCATACTCTGTCCTTGTATGACCTGTTATCTAGCGCTGTGGCCTCACTGATCCTGTTCACACATTATAGGTGTCTAGGGGCGAAAGAATTTACATTGCCTTAACCACACCCTGTATATTTGATCCACGCGAGAGGTCACTAACGCCACATAATGTCCCTCTTCAATTCACAGTTATACGAGAATTAAACGCTATTAAAATTGCTTCTCCATGTTCCCTATATAATAATACGCTGATCAGTTTGACGCATTGCGGCTCGTCCTATCTACATTTGAACACATGCCGTTCAGTAGCTCTCCGGAATGCTCCACTGAACGCCGACGCTATTAGTAATATATAAATATATGCATATAGAAAACTGTATTTAGACTTCATCACACCAGCCGTAGACAGTGATCACGAAAAAGGCGTCCCTGAAATGGTGAGTATATATTGCAAATGCCTTTTGTATATGGTACGTACTTAAAATGAGTCAGTTTTTTAGTATCTGGCGTAAGCTTAAATTTTACTGAAAATTACAATTACTGAAAATTACAAATTTGTTACGGTTTGCCTTACTGCTAATGCGTTTAAGCTGTTCAGATGAAAGAACAATGTCAAGGAAGTGAGCTGTTCCTAACCTGCAACATAAATTGTGCTTTCATCTATATCATACTAGTCTAATTTGTCTATACCATTAACTGAGCCTTTATCTACACCGTAATCTGATCTTTTGTGTATACCATCATATGAGCTTTACACCGTATACTAAACCTTTGTTTATACCATAAACCGAGCTTTTCTCTATACCATAAACTTATGTCTATAGCGTAAACTGAGCTTTCGGCTAGAGAATAAAGGACCACCACGGGTCTTACCAAAGACATTAAATATGGTACTTGTTGCTGCCTCGCTCGGCGCTCAGCACTGAAAAGTTAGCGCAGGGAAACAAAGCTGGTCGGCCCGGTGTCAGTATAATGTGACTGGGTGGGTTGTCATGTCTGCTGTCTTCGAAATGATGTTCGAGGTTGCCAGGCACTACCCACTTGTGGTCAGGCACTACCCACTTGTGGTCAGGCACTACCTATCTGTGGTCAGGCACTAACCACCTGTGGTCATACATTACTTACTGTGCTCTAGCACGCGAGTCAATCGGCCAAAGAGAACAGCCGCCCCAACCCCACCTCGATGCTTTCTTAACTTTCTTGAAAGATCATAAAAGTTTGAAGTCTTAAAGTTTAAATTTATCTGTAACGTTATAACTATTCCTCTATCCAGGCTGAGCAACTACAAGAGGAGCAAATTGCAGGTAAGTAATACTGGATTACTTACGGACCAGGTGCAGGGTTTATATGGTATTAGCACATAGGGTACAAGATTATGACACATTGTGCTATTTCAGCCTGCATATATATCTTGAGGTGTATCAAGTGAGCTAAAGCCGCTGATGTTTTCCACATGCACCTCATACATATACAAGTGACTTGATCTCATTTAGGGTTTTACATGTACCTTATTCTATTTCTGCATGTGTTCGCAATTTCCAGGCTGCGCAATCGATCATGTATGTGCCGCTTACATAATGAAAATCTAAACCCATGGTATATATGGTCCTTTCATGTGTGTAATCGTAAACTTCATAGAAATCGTGGCCGATGACTTAATGAGTTGTTCAGACATGTCACGGATGCACACGTGGAAGGGTTGACATGTTGGGAGAGGCCAGTTATGTACATATTGCTTGAGACGAATGACAATCAGAGGTAGTGAGACACATGTCATCTATACAACTGCGTTCAGTTTTATTCGGCTTTACTACCCGGTTGTTATTTTACGCTGGGAACCGGTTTTCCTTCATCAAGCTCACAGATATAATATTATTGAATATGGGGTAAACCCGGAATAAATACAGTTAGGGTCCTACTCCACTGATTCTGTGCAAAATATTCCTTATCAGCTGGAGACCCCCTTTCCTCACTTTTGCTAAAGAGGCATTGCTTGAGGGATAATTTGCTAAGTTTGGGTAAAATTGGTAGAATGGGGACACACAAACACAACGAAAGGTTCTTGTGGCCTGAAATCCCCTTCCTTAAAATGAACGAAAGGCCTGGGCGATGAAAGTATATCGTCTAAACTTTTGGGAGACTTCAGATATCCTGACCACAAGTCGGATGTTGAAGCGGATGCAAAACTACATAGTTCCCATGGATGTTCAGTAAGGAATGTTTAGAACTGACCAGAAGGGTTAAGGGTGCCATATATAGTTAACAAATCACTGACCAGCACGGTCAAGAGGTGCAATATGTAGGTTCATAGGCTCTTTTCATTTTGCAAAAGCAAGTGTCAAGTGCTTCATTCAGTATACAGGTGAATGCAACTTACATTAAAGTAAAAGCCATTCGCGCTGTAATGCCCATGACAGGCTCGCTCAATGGTCCAGTTATTGGCAATGAAACCCATAAGTCATGCAGATAACGACTAAATAAATCGACACTACCGTTATGTTTGGACACGACCTTGTCACACGTAGAACTGTCATTTGAATGTTTGAAGGCAAACGACGAATACACGAACCTGGGCGTCGACACAGGCCTTCGTACACCAGCCGTCAACCAAATTGGGCGTTCCGGTTCAATAATCACAGGACCAGTTTCCAAAAAACGACAAATAACACAAACCACCAAAGAACTAAGAAAATATACAAAATATAAAAATTAGGAAGGATTCATGCAAAGAGAAGCAGTCAACAGTTTTCAATGATGACCAAAAACGTAATGAATGTAAGAGACGTAATAACAGAAAGCCAACACATCATGGCTACTTCACTTTGATGACGTCATTTTGCTTCCAACAGAAAAAAGTGTCATCCCTGAGCGACCACAATGCTACACATTATACCATTTGTCGCGGACCAAAATCGGTGCTTGGTCAAATTCTGCCAGCGCTGGATCCCTCTGGTCTCACCGCCAGGAGGTTTGTCTGGTGCTTGGTGGCGTCTGACGGTGTTCTCCGATCTCTGCACGCATTGTCACATCCATAATTAACATGCATGTCCTCACTTATTTTGGATCAGAGCTTAAAATAATCAAGTTAAAAAAACAACACTCACACACACACAAAAGAAACCTTACTAATATCTATACATCGCCTTTTTTCCAGAATTCAAGGAGGCTTTCTCCCTGTTTGACAAGGATGGTGATGGAACCATCACAACCAAAGAGCTGGGCACTGTAATGAGATCATTAGGACAGAACCCAACGGAAGCTGAATTACAGGATATGATCAATGAAGTCGATGCAGATGGTGAGGTTTAATTTGATTAGATCTGAACATAGGAAAAAACGGAAAGTATTTTACATGGATAATATCAAAGAAAAGAAAAAGGGGCAACAGGACAACGTAGAAGTAGATTTTTCAATGTATTTGGTTTAGTTAAAGTCATTTTCCTGTACTTGTGAGCAAATCTCGACATTCAAGTTATCCCAGTTCAAATCAACACCAACGATCATAAGAAGTAAAGTTAACACTAGCTAGCTCGTCAGCCAAACCATTCTTCCAAAGTGTCTTCTGGAGCTGTAGAACTTTTCGGCGGGAACAGTGCATTTACAAAGGAAAGATTAGTGCCATTTCTTTGAGTAAAGTGCGGTTTTCACTGATGCAACGTCGTATGGCTCTCCTCGGAAATATCCCCAGCGGTATTAGCTTGAGGAACTTGAAGCCGATATGGCCGCTCCGAAGACAGCTTATCTCGCATTAACTAGCCATTCCAGGACTGAAATAATAGCAGTGAAATTATAAGTTGTCACACTAATGTGGAGTCATTGTTAGTGGCTCCATCGTCTGATGTTTGTGATCGGCGTTACTTCATGAGAAGCAAACAGATATCTTAGTTTGGCAGATGTAAATTTTGTGAGGATATGCATAATATAAGGATGTGAAGGTAATCGGGTCTACTTGCGTGGAGCGGATATTACTGATCCAGCGCATGCACAGCGCTGTTTTGACTGATTTCTTCTGCACGCAGCTGTAACGAAAGCATGTTGCTTAATCAAGGATATATGAAATATATATCAGACTAATTTCTGTACGTTTGTGCCATTTGTTTATGCAAGCCGTGTCATTGTCAGTCTTAAGATAAGCACACTATAAATAGTTAATGCATATATTCAATACTATTTTTCAATACACACAGTTCGTTATTACATCTAATCAAACGTGATCTGATTGTACATGTATTAATGCGAAGCGAATGTTTATTTTTCATTACACACAGTTCGTTATTACATCTAATCAAACGTGATCTGATTGTACATGTATTAATGCGAAGCGAATGTTTACATTACTAACCTTAATTTCGTGGAAGCAGTCACACATTTAGAAGATGAAAAACAAATTAGTAATACACCAAAATATAGGCTTTTTATTCTAGTTTTCTTTCACAGATTTTTACATTTGATGAAACTTGCTATCTTTTTGACTTAGAAAGAAAGGTTACGTTTTCGCCGTGTGCTTTCTGATGAATTAATGCTCCATCTTCTGGCCATTTAGGGAACGGCCAGATCGATTTCCCAGAATTCCTCACAATGATGGCCCGGAAGATGAAGAGTACGGACACAGAGGAAGAAATCAGAGAAGCATTCCGAGTGTTTGATAAAGATGGAAATGGATTTATCAGTGCAGCAGAATTACGGCACGTTATGACAAATTTGGGTGAAAAATTAACAGATGATGAAGTGGAGGAGATGATCCGGGAAGCTGACCAAGATGGTGATGGTCAGGTCAATTACGAGGGTAAAGGCAGTTGTTATTTACAAATCATTTTGTGTGTTGGGCAAGTGGTTGGTAATGGGTATACTTAATGTGAAAAAGATGTTGACTCTCCTTTTAGTCACCAAGTTCGACTATTGAAAGGAGTAACTCTCTAAGTTCTCGATGTACCTGTGTATAATCATAAGTTCATCTTGCTGCACAGTATTCTTCATGATGGTGAGCTTGTTATTTCTAAAGTTCTGCGAGACATCGTGGTATTTCATGAGATTTTGAATCTTGTATTTTCTGCATTTGAGGTTAATATTTTTTATTGTAGAATTTGTGACGATGATGCACAGCAAGTAAAGCACAAAAGCTCGGAACAAACACAACCAGTTCACATATTCCAGAGGGACGCCATTTCAGAGAGGAACATTTTTTTGTTACCTGCCAACTACCTTTGGATGTTACATTTAATTTTATTTTAGAAATTATCTCCTTTTAATTTATTGTAATACATAGGAGGAAAAGGCAGGAAATAGTATATATACATTTGTATGGTATATAGAAAAATGTAATATGCAAATGATGTGCCATGTAATGTGTCTTTAATGTCTTGCTTAAATCAGTGTTTGTTCTTCGACCATCTCATAAGTAATTGTGGTAATCTTTATTTATTTATTTGATTGGTGCTTTATGCCGTACTCAAGAATGTTTTGCTTATACGACGGCGGCCAGCATTAGGTTGGAGGAAACCCACGATCGTCCACAGGTTGCAAGCAGGCCTTTACAGTACCGCCGGAGTGGAAGCCATCATGAGCTGGACTTGAATTAACCGGTAATCTTTAGGATAGTACCACTATCTTAATGTTTTAATACAGTATCTGGGCCATGAAGTAGTCTTCTAATATGTTTTGAGTTGGTAATTAGGTTCTATAGAATAACGATAGTTATTTTCATCTCTGCGTGTAATTGTAAACTTCCACGTGTATTCGCCTTCCAGAGAGTACATGAATAGTGGCACAGGACCCACGGGAACTTGGTCTATCTCTTTTTATTGAGTACCGAGAAACGATGTACTTTCAAGACCTAAAAGTAGAGGTCTTACTTGACTGTGGACTGGACATCGCTCTCCGGTGATGGGAGCTGACTGTCTAACCGCTTTTGTCGCTGCTGGTGAAATGTTTCCTATCTCAACACTAAATGTAACACCCTATACAAAGGGAAACTTGTATCTCAATGCGCAGCAGTGTCATCTCCTTACTCAGAACGCACTGCTGTCCCGGTGGTTACAAGATATACTTCCCTTTGTTTAGGGTTGGTGCTTAAAGCCCGGGCTAATGGAATCGGGCGTTCAAGCCCAGCTTTGTTTTTTATTGTTTTTCTGATATGTGTTCCGTATCCTAGATTCATAATTCTGACCAACGAGATGAATAACGAGATAACATCGAACACAACACCAGATCGATATTTAGTGTCGTTTAGTGCCACAGTGCAAATTTTTTCAGGAGACAAAACTCACAATGATATGATACTTGTCGGCAGTTATTATTAATAGCAATATATTGTACAGGAATTAAACAAGTCAATAACACATGTTACGGCACCAATATTTATTCTATCACGCCAGGGACCCAGAAGGAACTTTTTAAAGGCTTAGGTTTTGTCTTAAAGAAATTAGCTTAATTGTGCCTCTCTGTCACACCAACACAGCGCCATAAGAAATAACCTGCGAGATGTACACTACTGTTGTTCAGTTGCAAAAACGTTCTGATATCAACAGCGTGTGGATTCTGAACATAAAATGTCTCACTGAAGAACTAGACGTCCACATACCTTATAAGGACATCTCCATTTGGGACTTCTCTACTCTCTATTTACTATTTCTCGAAGGGATTTAATAAAACGAATTACGTCACTTGCGCAATTGTTCGGTGTCGACATTGATTATTATCTTTACTTGACCAGCAATATGTACAGAGTTCTGCAGGCGGCTTGTGCTTTTCTCGCGTTGTAACATTTCTTGTATTCTGCACGCTATATAATGATTCAGTCAACGTCAAGAAGTATTACCACAAACTGCATGTATTAGTGTGTCAAGAATATTCCACAAAACTCCTTCAGTCTACTTTTGCACCGAGTATAGTAATCTGACGAGAAACTGTGGCCGGGGTGTACAAAATCTCCGGGCCTCAACTTAATAACCACGTCTGATTTCACTCAACCTGGAGATATGAAATGTAGCAGTCCAAAATGCACCACAGGCACATTTAGGACAACTTTTAAACTAGCAAGGTACATGGTTTGGATACTGATTAAATTTACGCTACGATAACATTCCTGCATCACTGACAAATGGTCTAGCGATTATTAAGCCTTCAGTATAGTTAATGATTGGTGTATGAATATCTGCAACGACTCATCTATATATCTATGGACCGTTGTGGAACGTTTGACTTACGGCTGTCAGGTGACCGAGTCGAGGACACCTGGCAGAGCGTGAGGGACACTACATGTAGCACAATTGGTCTGGTGCCTCACGTTCCCCCTGTAATCACCGAGCGATTTCCAAGCATCTCTGTTGTCTTGTTCGTTCTTTCTAGATACATATTAACCATCTCAAATGTTCCTCGCGAGACAATTTCTGTCATTCTAGTATAGATAACATAGGAATGTACACATAGCCTTAAGGAGCAAACCAAAGCATTAGAGATTTTTTAGTGCAGCGTTGATACTGTACTCGGGCACTGACACGTGCTCTATACCACTAGTGGCACATACCCGAGTTTTCACCCGTCGAGTGCTCTCCCCTCTCCCTATGCGCCAATACCATTTGTAAACGCAAGTTATTTTTTCATAGAACACTTTTCTGTTTTGCTCGGAACAATAAAAGCCACATGGCGTTAACTATTCTTTTGAAAGAGAATATTACCTTTCCATTTGAACAAATAATAATTTTGAAGAGAGACAATTTTTGTCCACAAACAAAGGGCTCCATATGAGCGGGAGAAATGCCCTCTACATGCAATCTTGGTCAGCAAATGTGGGAGCAAGCATTACATGGTGGGTGGGAGCCGGGCAGAGAAGCGGGTAAACCCGCTACCATCCGTTGACCGTGTACATGTTTCAGGTCAGGTTTTGGGCTTTCCGTGGTCCATTGTTAGGAGGTCTAGCGTGGCGCAATGACCCAAAACCTCTCTCCGCTATGATCGCTGTGAGTTCAAGTCCAGCTCGGGTTGGCTTCCGCACCAGTCGTGCATGGGAACGCCTGCCGGCAAAATGTATGGTCATAGGATTCCTCCGGTCTCTGCACGGTTTCCTCCCACTACAATGCTTTCAGGCGTCATATAAGTGAAATATTCTTGAGTACGGCGTAAAATACCAATCAAATAAATAAACAGAACACCAATCCATGCGATTCAGGATTACAATCTTAATGACTACAGCTATACGGCTGCATAACACTTCATGCTGAAAAGCAGGAAAGTAACTACTATCAGTGTAATGAACTGGACAAAAAATTATTGTTTTCCCGTCAAAATCTGTTTATCTCTCCTAAAAAAAATCTCGCTGTGTCACTTTAACAGCTCTATAGTTCGAGCCACAAGCGCTTGAAGAGAATACAATAGAAACTATCAAAGGTCTCGTTGGCTTTTTATTTGTCAACCATATGGTACATTTATAGGATGTCGTACAACAGTACATCGCTAATGTGTTGGCCTATAATTATTGGACATAAATATAACATGATAAAGAAACTCATTCTGTTGAATATTTGCGATTGGTGAAACTTTTGCTTTGGTGAGCTAATATATTAGTCGCTGCTTGAAGACTCTTGATCAGTTATCATGAAGACTCTTGATCAGTTATCATGAAGACTCTTGATCAGTTATCATGAAGACTCTTGATCAGTTATCATGCAGATTAAGATCGCCTGTATCCTGAACATACCTCATGTGCTGCACTGTATACTAATGCACGTGCATACTAATGGGTACAAGAAGACCCATGACATATGTCCTTCGGTTGTATTCACAGTTTGGCGGAAATTCGGCCAAAACGGAAGGACAGTGAGAAGAGACTTGTATATCACACAAACATAAATAGCACTGTGCTTCACTGCGTCCGTCTGCATGCAGGGTTTGGAGATCCGGATATTTATAATGAATAATGACGACAAACCGTGTCACAAGGACTCATACGGATAATGCGATGAGAAATACGATAGTCTGTGGGTTTCTGCAAAATAGAGCAAAATTACTGATTATGTATGCATGTAACAAATTATGTTTTATGTTGACGATTTGTATTTTGTCCTTTACAGGGAGAGAAAACACAAACAGGACTTCAAGTGTAACCAATATATGCTCGAACAAATATATTCATTTTTATATAGTAGATAGTGGGTAGAAAGATATTGGCCATCGGGTTAGCATGGCAAACCTGGAAAAGAGAGACACTTCGTCACCTCTATCTATGAATGCAATAATTACAACCGCACACCCATGCAAGCCAATTTCATTGGATTGTAGCTAAATGTAAACCACTCCATGTCGTTGCTTCTGTGTGTATGTATCCCCCAATGATTAAATCCACACATGCAAAACAACTGGAGCTGCAGCCCGGCATTGAAATCATACCTGTTTAAATTGGCTAACTAGTTACCATAACAACCGTGCAAATGTACCACTCATGGCTAACTACTTACCAAAACAACCGTGCAAATGTACCAGTCTTACGCATTACACATTGTCATCTCTGTAATCTCCCTACCCATTAAGATGTAGAGCGGCGCATGGAAAACAAATGGAGTTATAACAAGAACACGAAGTAATACGTATCTACACAATGGACATAGGAAAATTTGTGAGCTCGTAACTATGGCAACCATGGAAATGCGGGACAATTGTGAGGATGACACTTTTTCATCGGTCCATCAACGTATTCTCCAAAATTTAAAACCGTACATGTGTGGAAAAAATACCTGACCTATAGCCCGGGCATGACGTCATACCTACATTAATTTACATAGCAGTTATTGAAAACTTCATCCTTGCTACCATGGTAACCGTGGAAATGGACCAATGTCAGCTGACCCTTCATCAGAATATTTCTTGCCTGAGGTTAAACGACACCTGTTAGAAAAGTCATTGGCCCTGTCGTATAGCAGAATATCATGCCCTGCCGAATGGCTGATTGGCACCACTTCCATCAGCACCTATAAATCAGACAATAACTGACTGGCACTACTTACAACAGGACCGACGAATGAGACAATGAGTGATTGGTGCCACTTACAACAGCACCCACAAATCAGACAGTGGTTGATTGATGTCACTTACAACATGACCGAAAATTCAGACAATGGATGATTGGTGCCACTTACAACAGGATCGACAAATCAGACAATGGTTGACTGATGCAACCTACAGTAGGACCGACAAATCAAACAATGGCTGATTGATGCCACTTACAACAAGACCTACAAGTCAGACAGTAGTTGACTGGAGTCACTTACAACACGACCGACAAATTAGACAACGGCTGATTGGTGCCTGTTACAACAGGACCTACAAATGAAACAATGGCTGATTGGTGCCACTTAAAACAAGACTGACAAGTCAGATAATGACTGAATGGTACCACTTAGAACCAATCAGCTGAGACTAGAGCGAGGTTCCAGCCGAATGAGCTAGCCAAAACGACACAAACAACAGTTAAGGGTGAAAAACTAAACCCTACAGATATAAAATTGCCTGATTTGGGCTAATAAATTTTTCAGTACATACCGTTCTAGGATTCGGAGCACCATTTATTTACCAAACATCATGTTCACAAATTCTAAAAAAAAAAAACAAGAAATGAATAAAACAACTACGAAAAATAAATACAAAACAGCAATTAAAAATATTAAGTTAACAAATGATGTGTATCTGATTGAAACAATTGACGAATTGGAGGCATTACGAGAACAAACCATGCGACTATCTCCCGTTTAGATAGGACGAAGGCTTGTTGGTCCCAGTTCGTTAAATAGTCTTTTCGAGATCCTGCAGTTAGTTATCGAAGTTAGAGCTATTGTTGCCATCATTTACCAAATCACTTGGAAAGGTTATTTCAGTGCACGAGAATGGATTACGTTCAAACGAGCCTTACGTTTCCTGTCGTATTCCATTAAGGTGAGTCCGTAGTGGGCAATGTGATTACTGAGCGGTGTATACCGCTATGATGAGCAAGGTGCCGTTACCAAGACACGCGTGGCTACACAATGCAGGCTGGTTTTCGAATGGCAACATTACCACAGCCATACAACTCTTTTATGGCCTGCCATGGCACTTTTGAAGCATTACTGGAAACTTAATCGCCCATCCGATAACACAGGCTTTAAGCAGATTATGAGTTTTTACACTGTGGTCGCTGCTCTGGTTTTGCCCTCCGTGCCGTAGTCTTTTGTACTGTAGTCCTGCATATACCGAATTCTGCTGGCGAACTTTGAATCTGGTTCCTTTGTATTACTTTCATGTGATTATTTATTAAATGTGGTGAAAACACAACAGTTAGAATAATTCTGGAATGAATGAAAAGTTATGGCCAAACGACACGTCGTAGCATCGTTCTAAACCAGTGACGTCTAACAACTTGCAACTGCCTTTTGTTCTCCAATCTGCTTAAACCGATGGGATGTGTAAGTTGCTACTTTTTATGCCTTTACATAAACAGTTAGAATAAAGCCCTAACTGAGGTAAAGTAGCAAGCTGCCATATCTCACTTGTTACGTGCGACCATTTGCTAACTACATTGGTAGTACAACTACAATGCTCTAATTTTACTCTCCGTGCTATAGAGTTTTATTTTGCAAACCTTAAATGGAAAAACAACCGTTGAATGCTATATTTAGGCCGGCCTTACCCTCGTAGTTAATCTGCCCGTCCCCGTCGATATCCGCCTCCCTGATCATGTCCTGCACCTCCTCGTCGGACAGCTTCTCTCCCAGGTTCCCCATGACCTGCCGTAACTCCGCCTTTGAGATAAAACCGTTCCCATCCAGGTCAAACACTCGGAACGACTCGCGTATGTGAGACTCGTCTTCACCTCGCTTATTCGCCATCGTCATCATTGTCATGAACTCCGCCATGTCGATCTTGCCGTTTCCTACAAGACGGAGAGGTGAGAAATAAAAAAGTGAAAAAAGGAAGAGGTGAAAAACAGTGGGGTGAAATCAGATAGGTAAAATGGCAAGGAGTGAAAAATCCAAAGGTGAAAACCAGAGGAGCAACAGGAGTCGGAATGAAAATGTAACGGCGAAAAACGGGGAGGCAAAATGCGGAGTAGTGAAAAATTCAAAGTTGAAAAACAGAGAGGACAAAAATTCTTCAATTACAAAAATCTCATGTTAAAAGGGAGTCAAACAACGCAGCTGTGAAATACATGCTTTGATAATGTAGAATAATGCAGGGGACCCATTTTTTTATTAATCAAGAGTAAATCTTGTCTCCATGTTACAGAAAAAGGGGAGATATCTCTAATTTTTAATGATGTAAGCATAATGCAATTTTTACTGATAATGCTGTAAGGGGCATTCCCAGCGTTTCAATGCAGTTCTTCACACGAACTGAAATGTCGTTGTTTCGTCTTCATCATTTCCTTCTCCAGGTAAGGTTATTGTAGGGAAACTGTGCTATAGTTGTCACGAAGAAATCATCTTTTAGCTCTCTAACTATATTTGGCTTAGATACATGTACATGTAAGCTGTTTATGTCGAAATCACACAAGAATGTTGTCAAAGTGCGTAACAGTTTTGGCGCCAACCTAAGTTTTGGAGGTCACAACCTTTCAACGTTCTTAACGTAGTGTTGTCTTATACCTTCTAAATATGCTTTTGTATCAGACAGCTTGATGATAATTGAAGCGATTCAGTAAATTCGTTTCCAGTTTTGTTGTCATAGTTAATATCAGTAGTAAATCTTGTTAGCGTGCGAGATATTGATTTTACATAGAGTTTACTACTGGACATATAAGTTCGTGAATTTCAAAAAAGCAGTTCAGGGGAGATAACTGTTCTGATAGATTGGTCTCGTCCAGTGTCTGTGTTCATTAAAGATGCGCATGGAGATTATACAATGTAGTAAATTTATGACAGGGATAAGCCTAAGCTAAGTCTTGAGAAAGTTACTTGTTAAAGGTACAGTGACAGTGTGTATACTCTGTGTGTGTATATTCACATTTTAAGCAATTTTCAGTATGATTTTAAAATGGTTCATGTAGATTTATAATGGCATTTTCATGTAGGTTGAATTACTTAAGTTCTGTTGCTTGGTTTTTAAGCCTTGAATTCAAGTGATTCATGTTCTGAAGTGAGTAATTCAAGTTAGGCTTAGTAGATATCATGTTCTGCATTTAAAGTGAGAAGTTGTGCTGTCATTGGTTATTGCCTAAGTTACTGATTTTATACATTGGAGTTTACACTGTGACTGAAAAGGTGTTAAGTTAGAGTAGCAACACATACATACAGGAGTTCAAATGGCTGAAATAAATGAAATCAGGTTAGCCTCTGTTACGATAAATTCAACTCAGGGTAATTGCATGCTAGTAAAGCATCAGTAAAGATGTTACAATACCTGTATGTTATCAAGAGTAGTGTGAAACTGAACCATGATGTATTTGCACAAGCCACATACAGATGTATGTAGTTTCCATCCATCATTGTTTAATTGTCATTTCCAGCGTCTCAATACAATTCTTCACACGAACTGAAATGTAGTTGTTTCATCTTCATGATTTCCTTCTCCAGGTCAGTAATCCCACTGAAGTCTGTTCCGACCGGGTTACAATGAATTTAAAGGCAATATCTAAAAGTAATTAGAAGACATTTAATCCTGTAGTCAGGTATGTCTCACAGTCTATGTGTGTGTAAACCACTGCTTTGGCCAGTGTAGGCAAACCGCGCAGCTTTCCACATGTGATGTTAAGATATTCGCCCACCAGCAGCGAGCTCAATGCGCATGTCCGGCAGATGGAAGGGAGGCGATCCACAACGAGTATGGTGTAAGGCCGTGTATTGCCAACAAAACTCAAGGAACAGTGCAAGCGATCGAATTTTTCTGATGCCCTCTCCGAGGCTTAGCTGTGATCATTTTGCGTCTTATAGATACACACGTAACAAGTTAGGTGAAATTCTTACCGTCCGTATCCACCCTCTTGACAATTTTTTTCAAGTCCGATTTCGTTAAATTCTTCCCCAATTTTTTAAGAACTTTTCTCAGTCCATCTGTTGTGATATAACCTTGGCCTTTGGGGTCAAACATGGCGAAGGTTTTTCGGTATTCTGAAATTCACGGAGAAGAACATTCATAATATTTACATCGTAATATTAAATACCGACTGACTGCTGCAAGTTGGAAGGTCTCCAAAAATTAGGTAAGATATGCCCGATGCTATGATTGTGAAGCATTTCCTTGAATTCCTAAGAAAACGTCGCATGCGCAAGATGTACGTGTGATAGATAAAAATTCAACACACACACATTTAACTACATTCAAAGATAACAGACACGGTATACCTTTCACCCACGAAGGAAAATAGTCCACTTAGGTTAACCTTTAAATCCAGACCTCCTCTGAAGTATTGCTTGCCAAAAACCTTTCTGATCTTAACTTTACTTCTCCTTAACTGTTTTAATGGGTTGCCTTCCTCCACTACTGATTTCCTAACTACCATCGATACATTGAAGATGTCTTGAGAATCATACTCAACAAGAGGAAGAAGACCACAAATCAAGGTATAGGCTACAGAAGGATTCCATTAACAAAAACAAACTCTTACCTTCAACCTGTGCCTGTGTAAGCTGGTTCTCAGACTGCAATGAAAATGTAAAGACGAATGTCAAGATACATCATAAGTAGTATAATATGGCCCAGAGGTATTGTATCATTTTCTAATGGTATTGAGGCTCGGGGCCTAGCCACATGATAAGTAAGGGCTCCCTCCTACTATGTACTGAGGCTCGGAGCATGAGTATGATCACTGCATAGTACATAATAAAGTAGAAGTTATGAATGAACGGAATGAATGGCACGTAATCTCCCGTGGTAGTAAAAATGATTAGGCAAATCCCCTGCTGGGCTTACTTGACCTTGAGCTTGTCATGGTAGGTCATGGTGTGTGATGTCACGCGTGGAGAAATCAGGGAATCGGTTGTCTGCTGGCTGATTGACTGTCATGCTGTATGCATACTCACATACATTCACGCTCATACACAATGGAGAATCACAGAATCAAAATAAATATACATACATACAGAGAGAGATTATGCTCAGATTGAAGGTTTTCTTTCGGCATTGGCCAGGGATGAGGGCCTTTGAAATTATGCCAGTATCCGTGGTTACCTGGCCTTTAGAAATAAAGTTCGAATCGCCGTTTTATCGGTGTCCTGCATATCGTGCAACATCTCAAGCTAGAATGCGTGTCACAGCGTTGGCAAAGGGTGGCATGATGACAAGGCGACATGCAGCTGTCGGGTGGCTGAGTCAGGCATATGATACATCCCCCCCCCCCCTTGTGAGTGTGCTGGCGTTGTTGGCATTTTGTTCCTGTCGCTGTGCTGTCGTACTTCTACGATTTGCTTGTCGTTTTCTTGTTTCCAGTCTTCCGAGTTGTCTGAGTTGTCTGAGTTGTCCGAGTTGTCTGAAGCTGGTAATGGTGGTGATGGATATCGGTGAAGGTGGTGTGTTGTTCGCTTCCCAAACTCTAGCCCTCTGAGCTCTCCAATCCTGACGTATAGTCATGTCTAGCGAACATCACCATTCTTCAGCGTCTTCAAACTCCCCGTTACCTTTCAAGAGCCGGTTCGAGGGTAGTCTTAATGGCCGTGATAGTCGCATGGCATTAGCTGGTTGAGGCCGATCAGGGCGAACAGGACGATTGTGGCCTGCGAATACAAGTCGCCTAGCAACACCGTTGTCTTGCTGGTTTGTTATCCTAATCATGATAGGTGACACTCTGCGGCTTGTTCGTCACCTGAAGAATAGCTCTGTTCTTGACAAAATCTCTTCAAGTTCCGACACTATAAAAAAACTACGTTGCCTTACACGTGGGAGGAGTGAGTGAGTGAGTGCTTGGGGTTTAACGTCGTACTTAACAGTGTTTCAGTCATATGACGACGAGGAGTCCTTCTGGTGTGTACTTATAGTGTGTCTTCTTGTCCTGCCGCCACTGGAACATCATGCCGAAGACACCAGACATGACACCCCACTCAGTCACATTATACTGACACCGGACCGACCAATCCTGTTTCCTTACTCTAAGCTCTCAATGCTGAGAGCCAAGCGAGGCAGCAACAAGTACCATTTTTATAGTCTTTGGTATGACACGACCCAGGCTTGAGCCTGGAGTTCTCGGCGTCGAGGCGGACGCTGTAACCACTAAACCACCCAGGCGGTCCACGTGGGATGACGTCAGATGCGAGCCAAGCCACTCACGCCGGACTTTACATCTGTAACGGTACCACTATCGGAGAGGAAAAATGATAAAAGAAATGGATTGTTCAACTCTCAGACAGCGATACGCGTTACAATAGATCAAACAAAGAAACGCGAAGACGCTATACTAAGTTCAAACATATATTTGAACAAAATAGACAAATAGTACAACTCACAATAATATACAGAACAGTACATATATTTACACAATATATAGTTTCTTACTGATGAAAAGTGGAGGTCAGACACTGACTTGGTTATGGCCAAAAATATATCATACAATATTTTAAAGGCGGGGTTCGTAACATCTCGGACAATTACATCCGCTTTTACAAGAAGCTGTTTGCCGTCACTGACAAAGCTACCCTGGGCGTAAGTATCAGCATCAAGCGTAGCGATTTCGGAACTGTGTTCTCCCTATTTGCCTTTGACTTGACTGTAGACCAACATGACGAGCATTACTTTAACGTCGTGCAGAAGGGCGACCTCCGCTTGGAAATACGGTTTGCTCAACCTTTAGTCCAAATAATTAACGTCATTTGCTACGCCGAGTTTGAGAACATCATTGAGATTTACAAGTCCCGCATTGTGTTATGTGATTTTACGAGGTAAAGAAAAAATTAAAAGAAAAGGACTTGACGATGACCAAACTAGGATTCGAAGCCACGACATCTCTGTCACTCCACGCCCTTAGCTGCTGAAGTCTTGAACATCCAACAACTGTTACACAATCTTCAAATCGACCCTTACACACGAGACCTGGTCCAAGGAGAGCTGCCTTGGAACGACTTACTTTCACGAATGCCACCCCGACCCGCCCAATATATGAATATATCGCCCAATGAACACCGATGCTTGTGATCGGTTGGGTCGCACTGTGCATAGATTACGAGGATGCCACACGTCAGCCGTCTGGGGATTATTTTGACTCCTGTGGCCGCAAGGAGGTAGGAACGTGGCTGAATCTTGATACGGAACATTGGAAATGGAATCCCTGACTTGTACAACGCTTGGATAACGCCGTGTGTGGTTAATATTGCGAATATTACTTATTTCAGCGTACCTGAGGTCGAACAATGAACTGTCTTATGCAAATGTTTACATCCCCACCTCACTACCTATGACAACGATTTCCTGGTGTGTGAATGGACGGACCGCATGTTTGGTATTCACTTGCCTTTGTTTGTCGATTAAAACAAGAAGAAATCTTCATCCATGAGGATTGCTAAACTGATCAGATCTGTTTGTTCCTTGTTGTTGGAAAATAATAATGATAAAAATGAGACCTCCCCCCCCCCCACCGAAAAAAAGAAAAAACTGTGTTTGTGTTTTGTGTGTCTGCTTATTATTTCTTTCTTTCTTTATTTTGCTGCGTGCTCAGATTGAAAGTTCTCTTGGGGGCATGGTCAGCCCTGAGAAGGGATGTTGGTTTAGGAAGATGGATGGTGAGCTAGTTAGCAGGCTGGCAGCCAGAGAGGTAGGTAGGCAGGCTGGAAGGTCGGTGGCGCCTAAATATCCAGGTATGTGGTGCTCACACCATCCTCCAACACTTTCCGCTCCCGTAAAATTAAGTGAAGGTATCCTTGTGCTGTACATACGAAGACATCTGGTGTGCTAGCACACGCATACCTCGGTTCAGTCCAGGTGCACTTTTCACGGACCACGCACAGATACAGGTCGTTCTCTACTTGTCGCAGACTCACCCGTTTGCACGAAAATTTGTCCGGACCCCCGTTCTCCCAGCTGTAGCAATGAAACGTCTTGGAGCAGAGACCGACAATGGCATCCCCAGTCCATTCCACTTTAAAGAAGCCCGACGTTCGCTTATCGTGCTGATAATGGTCTCGCAGGGGTAACCAACGGTCACGTTCCGCTTCGTAAGCCTCTGTCAGCTCTGGTTTGACCAGGGACTCCCAGTCGGGATCTAACCACGCCATGTAAGCCAAGTCGGTGTCTCCGAGTTGGTGTCCATTTCACAGTACTGCCAGTCAGCACGGTCAAAGCACTTGGCGATGAAATCGTAGCAAACCTCCAACAGGCGGAGTTTGGCATATTGGTAGAGCATACGCCCAATCTGTAACGATTGTAACGGACGATTTCTTGTTGCACGTCAACTCGTAGGTATCCACATTAATCTCTTCGATGTTACAACACAAGTCTGAACTGAGCAATTTGCGAGCCTTTTGTAACGTCCATACTTCGACATTCACGTGGCGATCCTGATTGGTAAACGTCCTACCGTACCCGGAATTGCCGAACAGTTTCATACTCTCACCGATTAACGCCTTGCTAGGATCTACATCACCGACGCCGTGTCTGGGTCACGGCGTGTTTTAGACGACCTGATACACCCGAGTCACTACGAGTCCTTGGGCCAAATACCAAATCAGCAGAGGGGTCCCCAATAGAATTTTTGTCGCGAACATGCTGTCGATCAGCATCCGACGGGGCTGGCTCATCAGGTGATTGGTCTTGGCAAACGCCGCCATGGTGGGTAGAATTCCGTCCAGGGTAACATCTACGTTTTTAAAGATGGGTGGACATTCAGCTAAGGTCAATAATAACTCTTGGGGAACGTGAGTGTCACAATTCACGAAGCCATACAGTCACTGCTGGACCACCGCCTTTAATAGTTGGTCTTGGGTGAGGCGAGTAGTAATGTCGCAGAAATGCCTGAAGAGAGGGATCAGTTTCCTACGGTCGAAGAAACTCGCATTCCCACATTTCCACTATATCATATTCCAGTGCTCGAGGTAGGCCTGGTGTTCATTTGTCTCGTTTTGCCGGTCCTCGGGAGCAAGACCTCGATTTGTGTTATAACGGAGCTCTCCGGTGGTAGTATGGTTGAGATGACACCCGTTGAAATACCAGTAACAGCCGTGGAAATGCAAGGAGACAAGCATACGTAGATAAGGACAGCATGTACAATGTAAAGTGACCACTTCTATGTGTGTATGTATGTATGTATTCAGTATTAGTGTCTAACATATATATATATAAGTCTATATTATAATGCTATCCTCTCCAAGTCTTGCGTACTTATTTATTTATTTATATATTTTTATGTATGTATCACATAACAAGTTACCTGGAAAATAGCACCTCGGCCGTCCACCAGAGTGAAGCCATCGACAGGAAGTTGCCAGTTTCCCTGTCGTTCTGACGATGTCGGATGTTCATCCCCAGCTCTGCCACCAGCCAATCTAACCACTGCTTGCCAGTCGGGGTGGTCTCGATTCCTTGTAGCACAGTCTGATAGGTGACGTCTCTTCTTCGGGCAGCCAGCGGATGCAATGCCCAGCAGACATAAGGGACGCCAAGTAGGCCAGGCGTTTGCCATCAAAGCCTACAATGACCTGGCACAACTTCCCACCCCGCACACGGGTTACTCCCTTCTCCTGATAGCGGTGAAATATGATATTGGGGTGGCCGACAAGGTTTTCCTTGATGAATATCTTTGTCTGCCTCGTCTATCAAAGAAAAGTAGCCAGGCAGGGAGTTCCTCAACCAGGTACCGAAGGGTGAACGCGGGGATGCTAATACAATATTTGAAGACGTCCACCGCAAGGCTTGGTAAACCGCTGACATATTCCCCAGAGCTTCCATAAACGGGATGACTTCTGTCTCGGAGTGAGATCATCTAGTTTGATCGTCACAAGATCTGTGGGGCCTGGTAATCTTCTTCTCACACCACCTTTAAATCCTTTAAATCATTATGGAAGGCTTCACGTGGTGGCAGGGGCGTTTCCTTCAGACGGGCTACACTGTCCACGTAAGTGTAACAAAACGGACCATTGGTCATACCACACTTATAAGCTTCGACCCACTTGTTATAACTATAGTTCGTTGCTAAGTAATTGAGCCCATATAAAAATTTCACCTGACCCGTGGACACGCTCATGTGGTCGTTATTGCGCTTGATGAAGTACTTGAAGTACTTGCACCCCTCGGTCTTGGCCAAGTATAGATAAAGCTATTGCTTTATTGAATTGAAGTCATACTTGCCAGAGATGAAGCCCAAGACAGAGAGCTCAGCCAGGTAGGTTAAAAAAATCGCTTCTTGAGTTCCTGTGTGTGCGACTTTTCCTGTTCGGACGTAAGGTCATGTGGCGTAGACATGGCTATCCTCTCGTTCAGGCTCTTCAGCACGCACTGGTACTGGTGACACGGGGCCTGAAAGCTGCTTTCGCTGACCCCGGTGAGGTACGTCATCATAGTCTCGAGGCGTGGGGATTCACCGTAGAAACAAAGCACAGTTGGCTGTCATACCCAGGAACGTTGGTATTGACAGACGCGCTAATGGTTGGCGTGACGTCCATTCTGTCTCAGTGCTGGCGGTATCGTCTAACCTTTCCAGGTAAGCCTCAAAATGAAAGCAGGCTCGGTAGAGAAACCACCTGTTATGCTCGACACGTCCATGATACCTTTGTCAACGATCCCTTCCAAGAGGGTGGGTTATTTTTGGGTACTCGCCTTTGATGCTTCCCTCAAAGGTCTGGTCTTTGCGTTTCAACTCCCATTGGCGGAGATTTCTAATCTCTGCTTTGTGTGACAACAGCAACAGAATCTGTATGTGGACTAACCACCGACCGTACTAAGTCAACCTTACCTCCAGTTTTGTAATTTTTTATTTATATTTTCTAAAACTTTCCACAACCACAATATATCTTAACCCGAACATTTTTTTCTCCCAGAACATTCAGAACATTTACAACTGAGCTTCACGACATAAAAGGAAGGACCTCTTATTTATTATGTAATGAGGCTACGAGCCTCACTACATACAAGGAACAAACCCTTCCTTATCCAATGAGGCTCCGAGCCTCACTTCATAAAAGGAAGGAGCTCTTACTTATTATGTAGTGAGGCTCCGAACCTCAATCCCATAAGAAAATGACACAACACCTCTGGGCCCTGTATTATACTACTATGAGTGAAGTACAACACTGCAGAAGTGTCAAGTATTAGTCGAAGAATCCCGTGAATCCTATGAATTTTCTATTTTTCACCTTCCTAAAGCCCAGATTTACCCATTTCCCGTCTTACAATAGGCCTACAAAAGATTTGTATAACTATCGCATGTTAAAGATTAAGTACCATTTTCAGCGTGGAGAATGTGTGAATAGAAGGCTGTAAAAGACCGGATTTGAAGGTCCCTGAAATAAAAAGTGCATGCTTATACTACTTGGTCGACGTAACTGGTGAATGGTTTGAATTTTCTGCAATGAAGTTATTTTGACAGAAAAAGATGCATTGAGAAGGCTACGTTTTATTTGTGTGTAATTCTGTAACAGAGGAGACCCAGACAGCATTCATGACCTAGATGTGCCAATCGCCTGTGTCTATCTATAGCACAGATGTGACCCCATAAAGGAACACGACAGCGGCTTAACACGATCCCTGCCCTAGCTCAAGAACTACCCACCCGTGAAAGGCAGGGTCTCGACGACACGAATACCACTGACAACGTATTATCATCCTCGGGGTGAACTGCTAATCTGTCAAACCTTTCCGTCCATGAATATCAAATATGTCTATTTCATTTCCTTTTTAACCAAACCGGTACAAAAACTGTATACATAGCTCTGTACATCTGTGTCACGACCCATCAGGCCTTCCTATGTACGAGCTCTGCAGGTATACAGATGAATGGAATATGACAATCCAGGCGTAAATAGGAGGCTGTGAGTAACAGGTCAGTGTAACAAAAAGTGAACAGTTGTGGGCGACAGTGTTGTTTGTCAAACTAAAACTAAACTAAAAGCATTTACTAAGATACATACATCATCTCAGATAGATCACACAATTTGTCCAGGTGAAACTCATCATTGTCCTTGACCAGCGTCGAGAATAATTAATAAACGCATGGGAAATTATTTATTTTTTGGAATGAGCCTGCAAACGACACCAACTTCAATGTAGAGATACCTACTGTTAAGAATCTTACGGCAGATTGTCGGAATCAGTACGCGATTGAACCGACTTCTGGATATGCTACAATAACCATGTCACGATGTCCTTAGAGAAACAAGACTATTGACTGGATTCACGAATGCGCCAAGGAAATCGTGTATCTTACAGATAAGTTATTGTCCTTAGATAGTTAGAGATAAGCTGTAAATGTAATGGAGCCCATTGATGTATGTGGTAATTGAACTAAATCCGCCATGGTTTATGACATCGCTTTCGAGGAAGCCGATGTCCCCTTGACCAATGAGGTCGTCTGTTCCGATCAGAAGTCGCCTATTCGGCCGCTGATTTGACGTCACCAGGTTTGTATTTATCGGAGAAAATATTCTGGAGTTGAAGTTCAATCTGTCAAAAGAGGCCCATGATTTACACTGAATTATAAACTGTTACAAAAACTTTTGAAAATTTTTACAACAAGCTGGATATTAATTCTCTCCATCAGGCCTCAGTGTATTAAAACGCAATTATCATCATTTTTTGCTTAAGCCATGGTAATATGGGGTGTATAAGAGATTTAAGCATTTATATGATCAGCTATAATAAAACTCTAACTGAGGCAAACTGTCAAAGGCCAGATTTCAACTGTTATGATTGACCGTTTGCAGCTATCGCAATGTTGTCACTGGTCTGATTTTGCTCCTTATGCTGTAAACTTTTGTTTTATACAAGTCAATCCGGTTACAATAAATTTCAGCACAAGTTACATAAGCAAGTTTCTCAAAGGGTTGTATATTTAACGTCTGGATTGCGTGGGTTATGAACTACAGGATATAATTTGCCCCTTGACCCTTTAGGGGAGAAGACGCCATATTCTTCAGCATATTAACTGCGTTACTATCATGCTTGGGTTGGTTACTTCAGGGGGATCAGCACAAAGAGTGAAATTGTCTCCCTGACATATGCAAGTAAAACGTATGTTTATATACATGTAAACTGTCCGCGTAAAATGTCTGCGTACGCAATAACACCGCATATGCACCATAATTAAGTCTCCCAGTCCTAACGGAAAGACGAAAATCAATAGCTCTATATAAATTGGGATGTTCATATATCCGGATTGCTTTGAGCTTTTGAGATGCTTCGTTAATGATGACGTCGTAGACCGTCCACAAGTGTTACTGCGAGCCACCTCGGGAATCTGCCGCAACACAGTGCCGCTGAGGCTTCACACACAGCCATGGTCACATCAAACCATTTTAATACAAGATACTTGTTTTCGTCAGGTTTCCCTTCGGGTGTGATGTTTTTAAGGAAAGCCGCCCGATAACTTAGAGCTCTGCGGTATTCCACCCTGACGAAGCTGTACATTGACTATCTATTCCCATGGTCTTTGTTACTTTGTAAAATGAGCCCCCTTCGTGATAGGCTGATGGGTGTCGTATTTTTATGTATCAAGTATCACATACCCTTAATCTATCATTATCATGCCACATTAAGGTAGTATGGCAGAACATGGATTCTCTTCTTGTCTTTCCGCAGATTTTTTGGCGCTCTGATCCTTCAGTCAAGTATATCGTACAGCAAACCTCAGACTCGGGCTCAATATATTGGTAGATATATACGACATTTAGGCCTCAGTGTGACGGTATAACGCTTCTGCATTAAATAATGATGGAGAGGTCCAGACGGCACGAGCTTTGAATTTACATGTAGATGTTTGGCGAACTAATCTTAATTCCTTTGTCGACTTAAAATACCTAACTGAAGCAAACAATCTTTACACTACATATTTCTTCGCTGTTGAGTTGGGAACGTAGGAAATCTACAAACTACAAACTAAGTTTTTGTATGCCTTCGGTGTCCTATGATTGAACAATGATTATTACTTCTTGGCCATCCGGCCTTTATTTTACGCCCAAAAAGCTTTTGGCACCATATTCAGAGACAGATCTCAAATACAAATGTCCACTCCCAAACGTATTACCTTCACGGGTTTTCTGCGTACCTGGTGGCTAAACATGAACCATTGCGACTCTGACCAGTCTGTCCAGCTGTGTGCCTGGTGGCTAAACATGAACTATTGCGACTCTGACCAGTCTGTCCAGCTGTGTGCCTGGTGCCTAAACATGAACCATTGCGACTCTGACCAGTCTGTCCATCTGTGTACCTGGTGCTCAAACATCAGCCATAGCAACTTTCCGCAGTCCATATGAGCAAGTTTTATTAGGTCTATACAGACATTACGTATCAGCTTCAGTTAGGTAATAGGATGTGAATATTTAGGAAATTGAAAGATGAAGCTCATGGTTAATTCACTACCCATATTTATCTTCCTGGACAAAGTATTCCACCGGAGTGCTTTGTCTGGTGAGTTGTCTGAACAGCCCGTATACTTCCCTGGCTGAATTAGAGGGAAGACAGGGGTAGGAAGACCCAATAGACCTTGTACAAGTTAGAGGCCCATTGTCGGAGAAGGCATCAGGTGGGCATTACAATTAAGGACAAGGGCGGCTGCGTCACTGATGTCAGCATGTGCTATGTTCGCAGGTGATTTGTGGACCTTGCTCATGAGATCTGATGTACGCAGTTCCTCCGTCATTCACATGATCGATATTTTTTCCAATTGTCTTTACATAGTGCCCAGCCCAAAAGTGCATTTCTACATTTAAAGTACAATCTCCGGAACACGTAAAACATCTTACATTCGTTTAAAAAACGCTACAACGAACGGAGGCAATTTGTCCTTCGTGAAATACACAATTCATGGCCATCGTGAATTATTTATTATCTTTAGTTTAATATAAGACACGCTTATGCAATGGAGCCTTGCGCCTGGATGATGATGCGTGTTATCTCTCGCAAGACCACACAAGGTTCTGTCACTAGCAGTGCAGCCGATTTGCTTTGGTTAACTCTACTGTCTATGTCCACACTATCCTCAATTACTGACCAGTGTGTCAATCCAAATAACCGGTGCCCTCGTTTTACAGACACTACCAGACTTACAATAAAGGCAGGGTTTACTAGGCTTGGCCTGATACTTTTAATAAAGGTCCACTGGTCAAATATTCTCACATGACACACAGGGAGACTGATATTGTTTGGATTGTGGTCGATTTACCTTCCACATTTAATCAAGGTGTTGACCAGCTCATACGTATAGTCTGTCTTCTCAAAGGCACAGGTCAGAAGGTCGTGTAGCCGACGAACATTCGGAATCACGTGTGAAACCATCTTCTGTTAGGTGGACTTCCGTGGCCTCTTGAGTACAGGATAAATAACCCATCAAATGAATAAATAAATGTATCTTCTAGTAGTTGTAGAACACCTGGAAAACGCAGGGTCTCCTTACAGCCTAAGGGGAAATCTTGGAAACACAAGACTTAGTATAAAAATCGCCTGTTGAATCGGTCACCTAGTTCCTAACATTAAAATTATGCATTGAATCAAACACCATATAAAATCTATACATTAAAATATGGTGTCTTTTAGGTTGCACTTTTACCTAAAAGTCGTAGGTTAATTTATCATAAGTTTCCTCGTAAGTCATCTCGCTCTTTGATGCTGCATGCAATTTAAACAACGTGAGTCAGGACAAAAGTACCCAGATTTCCGACGTTTAGTGAAGTCTTCGCTACGGAGTGATACAAGAAATAGCCCCCAAAGTGTCTTGCGTCTGCAGATTATATTGTCTGAGTTTTCAATAATGAGAAACAGGAAGTGTTAAATTCTGATAATTGTACTTGATGGCAGAGGGCCCAGCTGGATGATGCGGACTTCGTTCATTAGGAGAAGACTGAAGACATCCGACAAGGTGGTCACAACCGCTGGGTCTGACCAGAACAACGAGTGTACGCTCTCACAATGTCCATCATAACGCTTTGTCTGACAGCAGCCTGACTTGCTTAGTGGAACTGGCCAGCTAATTACTCAGTGCGTGGATGTCTAGGTATTGTTGACTGGTTGCACGACTTGTTGACAAACAAGTTGACAATTCCGGCTGGATTATAGCATGACTAACTGAATGGTTTTATGTGGATGATCATCATAAATGCAGTTTATGGATGTTGTCTAGCAAACTGGCTGAATCGCTGAGAAACTAGACACAGAATCTAGACTGACCGACCTGATTACTGGCTTATTAAGCAGATTACTGGCTGCTCAGATGGTATGTTTACTGAGGGCCTCGAGGTGGACTATCTTTGGGAACTGGTCGGTTGAATTACTGATTGGTGACTGATCTAACGGACAGACTGGTTGAATGGTCGGGCAAAAATTTGGATAAATAGTTGAGAGTTTGGTTGACTAACGGAATTACCAGCAGAATTGCACAGTTGCCAGCTACTGAACGAAGACGCGTTATGTTTCAGAATGAAAACCTAGGCTTCAGACAAACCAAAGGCCTGTTACCATGCCAAGTTTCTGGTAAGTCTATTCTGGCTGTTGCTCTTTCCAGCATCCAAATGCGATCGTCACATATAACAGCATGGCATATAAACACCAGGCGACCTTTATCTGAAGCCTTCATTGACTCTCACTTTCCACGAGCTTTAGCCTGTTATTTGACCGAGTATCAGACGGTGGGCCCAAATGAGACGGCTGCTGTTTGGGAGCATTGCTGCTGGGTCTTGTCACAGAAGAAGCGTCACGGAATAACCGGTGTTACTGACGCCGGCACTCGTCGTTACTCCCACGTAAATGTCAGCTACGGTTGGACAAGTCAGTAGTCGGGTCTGTCACCAGGCCGTGCAAATACCAATCCAAACCAAAGCGAATACCAGCCCAGGATATACACAACAGACCTGCATTTCGATGATTTGGTGTGATGTATTATTTATGCACACTGTACAGCGACCCCAACACGCCGACAGAGGCCTGTATATTAACTTTTATAGCCTATTTTGCTATAATACCCCGTATTATTAGCTACATACTATCGATGTGTACAATACATGCGTCATAACATTCAACGGATACATGCCTTTATACATAATAAAAACGGATTGCTTTGGTTAGACCCTTGAAATCGCCAATATGCATAGCCATTCAAATGCATGCCGCCCCCTACTTATATAGATATAACTGTTTCGCAGACTTTTTGACCATACAAGTGTATCTGAAGGGCCACCTGCTTTGTAATTAGAATCGCAGTCAATATCAAACCAGGCCATTTGATCATATGCTTATCTTCGCTTCAGTCATACAGCGGCTCTCCACATGTGTAATGACACTTATACACTTGTTGTGTATGACGCAGGCTGAACTGATGCTCATGTCACCATTGGCCACATATGCAACAAACAGTTTATAAAATTATGAACATTGTAATATGATTGTGTCGACATAAATAGATATACTAATTCCGTGACCATTAAATATTAAGATATTTGGCATGGGTGAACAACACTCGCACAAATGTCACTTTTCAATGACACACTCATCCCAAAACGTTTAATTTTACCCAGTCGGTGCATTATAATGTCACAGAAAGGCCCCGCTATAAAACCGGTGATACGCCTGCAGGAAATATCCATCAAATTTCCAGCTTACTTCAAAGAAAAATGGACTACTAAACCACTTTAACAACAACCTCTGAAAATGCTTATAAATCCAGTGTATGCCCGTGTAAAGCGGAACTGTGATATACTCACCATTTTGGCGTGATTCTGTTGGGTGTCTGACAGCTTGATATAAGCACTGCGTCCTCCTCTACCGGCCGTCGAGTTCTGTCTGCACTGTTACTGGCCTCGCAGCTTACCGACCCTTGTCGTGTCCCCAGGCGCTGTTCCCTCCAACCTCCTACTTTATTACCACCGCCTATGTAATGTTGACCTGAAATGCCGCGGCGTTTGCTGAAGCGTAAAATCTCAGAATGTCATATTCATACTGATGTTACCTCTCGTAACGTTCAGTTTTTTTTGCAGAAAAAAAACCCTACAAAAAAACAAAAACAAAAAAGAACAGAAATAACTAATTAACAAACCCTTGCACTCGAGGTGGGGTGGGTGGCTGGGGGAAATGCTTTACATAGGTCAACTGGTGCAAAAGGGAAGGATTATAAGAATATAGGTCACACGGTAAAAAAATTCCTCTCACCGAAAAAGGTGAAAAACTGTGTATATGTAAACGCTTAAAATTTGACTAGTATGAGAACAGGCTATGTTACAAATCGACCTAGATTATGGATCATTGCCTTTCATAGAGTGTGTGGTCCGTTTCACTACGATACATGAATTAAAGTTTCATACGGCAGTCATAGGTGTCCAGCGGTGTACCAGAACAAGACTCTTAATGTGGAATAAAGCCTTCAAATGGCGACCCTTCAGTGCAGTACAGGTGACTCGGTGGGGGTCACATAGTATAGATCCGTCAGAGTAGGATCGTATTGTGTAGCAGAGACACATCAGAGCGGGATCATGTTGAGTACTTCCACAGTGGAATCGTGTTGTGTAGTATAGACACGCCACAGTGGGATCGTATTGTGTAGTATAGATGCCACTGTGGGATCGTGTTGTGTAGCATAGACTCGCGACGATAGGATCATGTTGGGGAGTATGGACATGTCAGAGTGGAATCATGTTTTGTAGTATACACACGCCAGAGTGGAATCGTGTTGTGTGATACAGACACGCCAGAGTGGAATCGTGTTGTGTAGTATAGATACGCGACTGTAGGGTCGTCTTGTGTAGTATAGACGCGTCAGGGTGGGATCACGTAATGTAGTATAGACACGTCGGAGTGGGATCATGTAGTGAAGTATGGCCAAGCTACAGTGGGATCATGTAATGTAGTATAGACCCGTCAGGGTGAGATCATGTAGTGTAGTATAGACCCGTCAGAGTGGGATCATGGAGTGCAGTGTATACACGTCAGAGTGGGATCATGTAATGTAGTATAGACTCGTCAGAGTGGGATCATGTAGTGTAGTTGGCCCACAGAATCCACTAATTTTGATTCTTAGCGTGTTGTAAGTACATGTGCAATGTGTTAATGACATTAGACATGTAGAAACTGTTTTATACGGAACCTATTGAAATTCGAGTAAATATACATATTGATGCTGGATCATTTTGATTATATACCGCGATGGTGAAAGAGATGGAAATTCTCTTGATCGTGAACTCTATTATTAGCTCGCTAACGCAGCGTAATGACCCAGAAGCCTCCCACCAATGCGGTCGCTGTGAGTTCAAGTCCGGCTCATGCTGCCCTCCTCTCCGGCCATACGTGGAAAGATCTGTCAGCATTCTGCAGATGGCCGGTGGGTTTTCCCCGAGCTCTGTCTGTTTCACATAAGAACGACTGGCTGGAAAATGCAAATCACCGATCATTCCATAGCTAACTCGGCACAAAGTAAATTCTCTTGAACAACTTAGGACACACCAGTTGCATCTTCAGTGATAATATGGGTATAATTCTGCATCAGCCAGTGTTGAAGGGTCTTGAAGAGCTTATTAAAATTTGCATCACACAATGATGTAGTATATGAACATGCAATATTTATGAGCACGCTGCATAAGCAAGCACACTTAGTATTCAGACTCTGCGTGGGTCGAATGATCAAAGCAACTATCGGGTCGTTAACCGTACGGTGGCGTGTTCTAATCCAGCTAATCCACGCTCTGCCCAGTTTCCTCCCACCATAATTCTGGTCGCCGTCGTATAAGTGAAATATTCTTGATTATGGCGTAAAACACCAATCTAATAAATAAATCAATTAATCCAACGCTTACTGTATGAATACACTTACCCCATGAGCACACTTTGCACCGAGGAAGCAAATCAGTTTCGTGTGAAGACATTTAGCACTGTTCAACTATCTTTAATCCTGCATACATAATCTTATCAACCACTCGTTTCCACACATCAGTAAAGGACAAGAGGCCTGATTTCACCGGTAACGTGTAACCGTTTGTCAACTATTACACTATCGGCGCTGCTCTGGTTTTGCTCTCTGTCCTGCTTTCTTTCATTAACTATATATGTCTTTCCTCTAACTTTTGATTTATTTTTTTTATTTACTTGATTGGTGTTTTACGCCGTACTCAAGAATATTTCACTTATACAACAGGGGCCACCACCATGGTGGGAGGAAACCGGACAGAGCCCGAGGGAAAACCCGCGACCATCCGCAGTACTTGGAATAATAAAGAAACAAACAACAACACATTCCAATTCCATACGAGAAATTTTCACTCGGCACTACAAAATATCGAATGGAGTTGTCTAGGGAACTTTTGTCGTACAAGCTATATAAATAACCCAAATGAAACACAATGTTCAGTACATGACAGATATTTACGTTACTATTCCTTTCCAGTGTAATCTGCTCTTCAGCCAGTTAATCCTTAGAAATATTCTTGGACCGTGTCTGTTTAGTCAGCAAACACTTCGCGGTATTTTTTGTGCGAATGCATATTGCTTCCATGTCAAGGCTAAGACTTGAAAGGCTCTTGCCTCGGGCTACAGATCATACGGATTATGGGATTATGTTCATGCTTTTGTTCTTGCCTTGGGGTACAGATCATGTGGATTATGGGATTATAAGTATGTTCTTGTTGTCAACAAGTATGGCAATGGCTTGTTTTGCTTGAACTACAAGCACATACAGGCTGGTGTCAGGCTGGACTCACTATGCAGGTCTTAATGTCTGCACTAGTCCAGTGACTAAACATGTTTTGGGCAGGCACAGTAACCGATAAATCAAGGAAGGGGAGGTTTTATAGTCCCAGCCTAATGTTGGGCAGGTACATGGTAAGATGAATCCTTCAGCCCCAGCCAGCACATAAAACTAACTGCCACCGAACTGGTAACAGGGTTATTAAGATGAAGTGAAACATCCAATCTCGAAATCTCCAGATATGGAGAAAACAGAAATACATGGCCCGGGTGGCAACGCGTTTGAAACACCATCGAGAGGAGAGATGTCGCAATGAGGAGCACGCCTGACGTCAACACGAGATTGTCTTTCTGTATGCATCCAGGCCCCCAGATGTTATTTGTATACGTACCCTCTTAATATTGTCAGGTGACCGCATTCTGATTAAGTCCCCCCCCATACAGCTATAGAGGAATATCGCTAAGCCTTCTCGATGTCAACGATGTTTCTTCTTCTGCTACGTACCAGAAGACAGTTGCAGATTCCCTCAAACCATCGGAAAATGTTTCTTGCAAAAGCTAGACATTTGAAATCGATCCCTGTCGGCCGGTTGAACCAACTGGTTTCCAGTTACCGGGAGTGATTCGCCCCAGTGAGCCAGAGACGTCAGTCAAAGAAAAGAAGAACTCAGTATATACAGGCTTACATCACGCTGTACACAATCCGGGTGAACTTGACATGCAAATTAAAGATAAAGGGCACAGACAAATGATTCCATTTTTTCTCAACAGACCAATGTCTAGTGTACATCTTGATATATTGTTATGTTTTACGAATTTTTGTGTTACAGTATAACGTAATTTTTCACTGTTTCACAATGAAGTAACGTTTATGTCTGTTCTAGGTTTCATGTTTTTGTATAAGGGTTGGATTTAGAAAGATTTAACGTTTGCTTGAAGGAGATTTGTACGTTGGTTTGGTGGTTCACTGTGAAATAACGTTTGTGTTTGTTGCAGGTGTGGTGTTTCAGTATATGTTTGTTGTAGGTTTGGTGTTTTAACATGAGGGGTGGTTTTAGAATGACATTTGTTTGAATAAATTCGTAAGTTATTTTAGTAGACCGCAACGATTATGTTTTATGAGGTTTGGTGTTTGAGTATGAAGTAACGTTTATGTTTGTGGTAGGTTTGGTATTTCAGTATGACGCTACTATCCTGTATGCAGAGCATTGTGTGTTTCAGTGTGAAAAGGCGTTTGTGTTTGTATGCGCTGTGGTGTTTTAGTATGACCCTGATTTTGTGTTTGTAGTAAGTCGTGTGTTTCAGTGTGAGGTAAGGTTTATGTTTGTCGTAGGTTTGATGTTTCAGTATAACGACATTTGATGCAGATGTGGTGTTTCAGTATAACGATATTTGATGGAGGTTTGGTGTTTCAGTATAACGATATTTGATGCAGATTTGGTGTTTCAGTAATGTTGGCGATGTTCTTTATGTGCACTGAATGAATCATCTCTGTGGTCTTCATGCAGTCATATCAGATCCTGTTGGTGATCAGTTTACGTGCATGCCGCATGGGGGTTTGCGGGTATGATAACAGAGATAAGCCGTATGTGTCATTTAGGTTTTCATGTCCTGTTTTGGATGATGTTTTATGCTGTATTCACGATTATTCCATTTATCAGTCTGCGGTATGGATTTGGGATAACGTAAATTGGTAAGAGCCCAGCGTATAAAATTTCTCATCATAAAGAAAGAATCAAAATTCCTCCTCAGTAATCCACATGTCTGGAAGTTCTGAAGCCCCCAAGCAAACAAGTATTCTACAGTAGAGATAACTGCTGGCCGCGCTACCCACCTGACCTGAGATGAATACTTCGTGAACAGATAATTCCACGAACTACCCACATGACAGTGTGATAATATCGTTGTGCACTAGGTGTGATGGCATCGATGTGCACTGGGTGTGATAGTATCGTTGTGCACTAGGTGTGATAGTATCGTTGTGCACTAGGTGTGATGGCATCGATGTGCACTAGGTGTGATGGCATCGATGTGCACTAGGTGTGATAGTATCGTTGTGCACTAGGTGTGATAGTATCGTTGTGCACTAGGTGTGATAGTATCGTTGTGCACTAGGTGTGATAGTATCGTTGTGCACTAGGTGTGATTGGATCACTGTGCACTGGGTGTGATAGTATCATTGTGCATTAGGTGTTATACTATAGTTGTGCTCTAGACATGGTAGTATCGTTATGCTCTAGACATGGTAGTATCGTTATGCTCTAGACATGGATATTGTTATCCACTAGGTGTGATAGTAATGTTGTGCAGTAGGTGTGACAGTACAGTTGCGCTCTAGATGTGTTAGCACCATGCTCTTGGTGTGATAATATCGTTGTGCACTAGGTGTGATAGTATCGTTGTGCACTAGGTGTGATGGCATCGATGTGCACTGGGTGTGATAGTATCGTTGTGCACTAGGTGTGATAGTATCGTTGTGCACTAGGTGTGATAGTATCGTTGTGCACTAGGTGTGATTGGATCACTGTGCACTGGGTGTGATAGTATCATTGTGCATTAGGTGTGATACTATAGTTGTGCTCTAGACATGGTAGTATCGTTATGCTCTAGACATGGTAGTATCGTTATGCTCTAGACATGGACGTATTGTTATCCTCTAGGCGTGATAGTAACGTTGTGCAGTAGGTGTGACAGTACAGTTGTGCTCTAGATGTGTTAGCACCGTGCTCTTGGTGTGATAATATCGTTGTGCACTAGGTGTGATAGTATCACACTGCACTAGGTGTGATACGGTAGTTGTGCTTTAGACATGGTAGTATCGTTGTGTATTAGGTGTGATAGTAACGTTGTGCACTATGTGTGATAATATTGTTATGTTCATGGAGAGATTGTGGCGTTGTGCACTGTTATCGTGATGTTATCGTTGTGCTTTAGGTGTGATAATATGGTTGATCAGTGGGTGTGATAGTATCGTTGTGCACTAGGTGAGATTTTCTTCTTATACAGACGATGTGCACTTGTGTCAACCGAGTTTTGCACTTTTTGTAATAATTTCGTCAGAGGACTAGATATTTTACCACTCAGAGAACATTATCAAAGAAACTTGGAAAGTATTTAATGATCCAGTGGAACGCCGTGAATGCAAGGACATGCCAAAAGTTTTTATTATTTATGGGTCATCTGTTTGGGATAAAAATGTCATTTCCAAAAGATTTAATGACTTTTTTCGACTTTTGCGTTCAGTTTCGATTCTAAGATACCCTCAAGCTCAAAACATTTTTCAGATTTTCCAGGTGAGCCTGTTGCAAACAATTTTCATTTTTCGTCTGTCTCGCCTAGTCTTAAGGAAACCACTATACACAGTCTAAAGTCAACAGCTGCAGGCTTGGATGGCATGTCAAAAATTGTCCATTTTAAAATTGTTGCAAAAGATATTTCACCTCGAGTAAAAAAAGTTAGATTGTTCCTTATGTCGGGGCGTATTGGAATATGACATCGTAAAATTACCGTCCTCTCTCGGTATGGCCTACCCTTAGCAAAATAATGAAAAAAATAGCCATTAACATATTCAATGATTTTATGACGGCCAATGATATTATTTGGCCCAACCGATTTGGTTTTTAAAATGTGCAATCAGCTCCCCGCGCGGCATGTATTATGTACAGCTAAAGACAACCAAAGGCGCCAAAAAACATTCTGTCCAGTGTTTGCTTGACCTGTCAAGAGCTTTTGATACTATCAGTACCTGGATACCTTATACCTGGATATAAGGAAAAACAAAACAGGGCACTTGCGACATCGTTGTATTTCCATGGAGTTGAAATAATATATTCTGGGGGAATTTCTTTTAATACAAGGCTTTACATCATATATTTAATATCTGTAAGAAAGTGTCCAGAAGTGTCAAGGCACATACCAGTCATCATCATCCCTTAGTGCTTCTCCAAGAGCACATCATCTGCCTCTTCACTTTTTCACGCAGACTTGATCATACGGCTCCACTATTTAAAAACATCCAAATCCTCTCACTTGCACAAATACACAGGTACTCATCCTTGCTACTCACACAAAAATTCATTAACCAAAGCCTCTCTTTCTAACAAATTTAAACAGATGTTCACAAGACAATCCGATGTTCATAGTTACCAACCAGATCCTATTATTTCAATCTCCATGTACCTTTTCTAACTTCAAATCTATCATCACATTTCATCAGTCCATCAACCTCAAACCTCAAAGTCACGAAGGTCACGTTATTATTAAAACCTTTGTTAAACGGTTTTTTAATTCACAATATTTAATTCACATAGGTAATGTACTTTTCGACACAGGAGGTATGACATAAAATACTATGCACACAAATGAATGTGTAAAAGTGAAAGTGAAAGTGAAAGCGAAAGACAGCGCATGTTCAATGTTAAGTTTGTCAAAAAGGTTAGAAAATATTATGTTTATTTCCCTGAAGTATTTTTCTACTACGACAGTGGAAACTGACATTTGACCGCTCTCCGTCGGCTAGCATGAAAGGCAGCCATTCTGTCTGGGACGCAATTGCTCCAAGCGCGGAACAATCCTGTCACCCGAGACTGTAGTTACCTACTAGAGTTGTCGTTGAAACTTAGGTATATATGTAAATTTTTAACATCAAATGATCATGAAACTCAGACAACAAACAACTCAGAACATTCACGTCACAGCTTAAAGACACCTGATATCTCTTAGCTCTCTTACTGGTCAGTCTCTCATAAGCTTAAAAGCATGGGCGCCTTCAGATCCCCAGTCTACAGCAACATATTCCGCACTTCAAACGAAGATAATTCAGCAACGAATTCATATAAATTCAAGCAGGTTTTTGCATTCAAGAGAGAATTTTATAATTTGTCTAAAAACAGTACCTGAGTCATGAGCTGTCTTTTACATGAATTGAAGTGTTTACAGCGGCCCATTTCCATGTGAGTCTTTTTGTAAATGACTTTCTTTAGTTAATTTCACCATTCGCGTATTATTTCTCTTCACCAAGCATATATTTTTATTCTTCGACATTTATGAGTCAGAATTTTATTCCCGCCTTTTGTGAGGCAATCTCTCATTGTACATTCAATTTACAACTGGCGAATAATCAATCAATCAGATATCAAAAGAGCTTGATAATTCACCCCTGGGGGGTTTGTCCGCATGACCCAGCATTACGCTTGGCTTCACTTTCGTATCAATAAGCTGTTCACTGAAGAGTAACTTATTTTTTCATGTTTTAAAAGCATCTGTCTTTTTTGGACTAAATAACTGAACTTGGTTGCCGAACAGTAATGTTATTTTAAGCATGTTCTGGCTTGTCTGTGGTCGTGCGTGGGAAGGCCCGCCAGCAACCTGTGGATGGTCTTGAGTTTCCCCCTGTCTATGCCCGGTTTCCTCCCACCATAATGCTTGCCGCCGTCGTATAAGTGAAATATTTTTGAGTACGGCTTCTAGTAAGTCTTCTACCTCGAACTACAACAGTCAGACAACACGCGTAACACATACGGCCACAATACTATTGGCAAACAGCCGGTACATGTATTGCCAGGTGTTGCATGGAGAAAACCACACACGGTGTATAAATACAGCAATTTTATTGCAATCCATATAAAACAGTGTGAAGTAACAAAATAGCCTTCTCACCAGCATAAGGTGACAACAATGAATGGAGAAGACATGTTTTGATAGTGCCGATGTTAGGGAATGACCATTCCAAGGTGTCGTCAGCCGGATATGCAGTCAGAAGGGTTAAGCCATTCGTTGTAGGAACATGATGTGTTTGTATGGGATGTGATATCCTCAACCAGAAAATCTGACAGCTTCTTAGTAAGGAGATTTACAGTAGATGAGCACCGGTTGGGGATTTTAACGCCGTGGATCTGTCTGTCGGTCGCAGAGAAATGCTGTCTGAAATAGTAAAGAAAAACTTGGCTTAGAACAATTTCCATAGTAAAAACATATCAAATGAATGAAATATACGTCAACGGATAAACAGTCTGCAGATTTCGATGTTGGCAACAGGAAACACAAACAGGAGTACAGTGACACAGCTACACTAATGCATGACACGTAAGCAGAGATACAGTGGCACAGTTACATTAATATAGGACACGCGGAGCAGTTCATAGAGAATCATGGGCTGAAGACAGACGGTCGAACGGAAATAAACCATAATATTGACAGCGTGGACATGTATAACGTGGATAATAAGTTAACTATTACAACTATGCACGGTCCAGCGAAGAGTCACACTTTTCCTAATTATGATAGTCAACTATTGCCGGCCATCTCGGTTATGCTTTTATTAAAAGTGTTCATTCTATGATTCTAGGGATATTAATACCAGTTCATATGGCTTGTTTGACGAAGTCAGGAGGTAGTACCCCTCAAATCATACGAGTTGTAGTCTTTACATGTATAATGTTTACGTTTCTGTTCACTGAAATTTGTGTCATGCTCTATTTGTAGAGATAAAGATAATTAGTTATGCTCTGATAAATGAAAAAAAATTACTAAAAAAGTTTTTGCACTAACAGGCTAACGTGAATCCAGTTATTAAGTATTTATGCCACTTTGTTCACTGAATATATCACTTACCACAGTTTTATTAATTCAGGTGTTTCTATGAGCTGGCCATCATCTTCACAAATTCTGAAAGCCAAAAGTGTGTAAGGTTAGTGGTATAAGCCGCATGCGCAATGTTAGAGGTATAAGCCACATCCGTTAGGTTGAAAATTTAAGTCACATACGTAAGGTTGAAAGTATAAGCCACATGGGCAATATTAGAGGTATAAGCCTTATGAGAAAGGCAAAAACCTTTAATCTGGACGCGACAAAAACTTCTTGATACACAATATACATTTTGATATCTTACGGATCAAAATTTATAATGCGAGATAACTTTAACCGCAAATGTACATCTCAGCCCTGACCCACGGCAAGCTTACTGCAGGGATACGATGAGCAATGGACATCTTTCTAAGGCCAGTCAAGTATGTACATGATAAATGGATGAACTTTTGGAAGAATTTACCCCAGCACAGTGAACCGGATCAGCTGAATGCTGATATTGCAAGTGTTCTGCCACACATTTACTGTACTGATTCTATGATATCTAGCTGAGTCTGCATTTCTTATGACACACTGAAAAGTGCAGCATATTTCTACCGTCATAGTTGATCTGTCCGTCGCCATCTATGTCAGCCTCGCGGATCATCTCGTCCACTTCTTCATCGGTTAACTTTTCGCCCAGATTTGTCATGACGTGCCTCAGCTCGGCTGCTGTGATAAAACCATTGCCGTCCTTGTCAAACACCTGGAAGGCTTCCCGGATCTCTTCCTCGCTGTCTGTATCCTTCATCTTCCTGGCCATCATGGTGAGGAATTCCGCAAAATCAATAGTTCCGTTACCTATGGACCAACATTTACATCAGATTCAGGGAGCACGAGACAAATACTCTATAATAAAATCAATCATCCCTTTCATTTTTAGAGTTCCATTTTGAATTTATCACTTTTGTAGTTTTAGAAGGACGACTATGTTTGATTTGTATGTTTTCGTACCGATTTCAAACTTTCGATTAAGACTTATGATGAATATCTACCAAAATATATGAACAGAAAATTCGCACACACTTAACCACTTCCATCGTTTTAAAGAGCGTAAATCATGAGTATGAGCTTCACATTATCAAAGTAGCCCTATGACACGTGTTTAATGGCTTATATCAATGCACTGGGTAAGCTTTGGATTGTTTCATCCTGTCCCAAGATACTATCCATTCATGTAACTCTATACTCACAATCCATTTTAAAATATTGAATGAATATGAGAACGTCTTTAGTTGGTGCGTGGGGGATAAATACACTCACGCAATTTTAACCGTTCTTCCCGATGTTTCTCCACAACACGTGAGTAAAATTTGATGAAAAAAAGGCATTTATAGTTTTTACTGTTTATCATAGGTCTACTCAAGCTGCACGCTCTAATCAAGCTATCTACATGGCAGAAAGAGAAAAACTCAAAATACCAATAATTAAGGGAAACACTACTCAAGGATTTGATTTCTAGATTTGAAAAAAATTGGACACATTGTTCGTTCTTTGCCGGAAACTACTTCTCCATACCACCAGTAATAAAATCAAAACCAGTATTTAGGAATAATAAGCCAATTCCGGACGACAGCTCGGTATTCGAACAAAGCCCATTTAGTTTATCTCGAGCATTACAGAGTTCAGGTCCATCGGCGATAACTCACTGCCACAATGTCTGCTCAAACAATCTTCGAACACAGAGAATTCGATAGCATTTATCTGGCCTATAATATTCCTTTGTTTGGGTTTGTAAACACCGTCCTTATTATAGGCAGGAATACTTTAGATCCAGGCATAGCTGTTGCTATTGGTTTCTTTTCCTTTAATATTAAAACCAGAGTTAAACTTGAGTACTGAAAGCTTTCGCGGTTTCTTATTGTCGACCAAGCTGGGATCCATGGCACGCCTTGGTGGATTTGTGTATGAGACGGGATTCTTACCATCTGCATCAACTTCATTGATCATATCCTGTAACTCAGCTTCTGTCGGGTTCTGTCCTAATGATCTCATCACAGTGCCCAGCTCCTTGGTTGTGATTGTTCCATCACCGTCCTTGTCAAATAGGGAGAAAGCCTCCTTGAATTCTGACGTGAAGAGAAAACAAATCACAACTTTGTTTTATAAAACTAATGTGTGCACTTGTTTACATATCGGAATAGTCTCCGGCTTCGTACAGCACTGTGCAGCACAGTACAACACTTAGTCGTTGAAGGCATCCAGAGTTGTGGCCCTTGACTTAAAACATTACATGTAGACCTAGGCGGCGGTTTGATGTTACCATATTTTCCTCCTCTACATTTCAATAAAAATGCATTTATTTCCATACGCGGGTTGCTTGATGTTGTCAACGTGTATGGTTTGAAAAGATTTCGACGATTCCTTATTCATTACTGTAAATGACCTATATGGTTCCTTGTGCTCCTGTATATGGGAGTGTAAATCATACCGTGGAATATTTATTTATTTATTTATTTGATTGATGTTTTACGTCGTACTCAAGAATATTTCACTTATACGACGACGGCCACAATCATGGTGGGAGGGGTCCGAGGGAAAACCCACGACCATCCGCAGTACTTGGAATAATAATGAAACAAACAACAACACATTCAAATTCGATACAAGAAATTTTCACTCGGGATAACAAAATATCGAATGGCGTTGTCTGGGGAACTTTTGTCATACAAGCTGTACAAATTTCCCAGAGTTAAGTGTACAACTTACATTAGAGCTTATGAAGTAATTACTTACCGGTAATTTGTTCTTCTGTGAGGGTATCAGCCTGAAATTAGAATTTTATAACATTGTTTATAATCTAGCGATAGTAAAGTATGCGACCCGTACGCTATTATCAGCCTGAATAGGCTCTTTAGGCTGTATCACGCCAACACCATCGACAAATCTGTTTGTATCAATATAAGTGATAGCGACACTTTTTACAATGAAAAGTGTTAACTGAAGCGTTGAGTAAAACGAAGCAAATAATAAGTAAAAGTCGAAATGTGTTTTTAATAGGAACTTCCAAAGCCGCTATAATGCCAGCAGAGAGCTCTTGTTGTACCGCACGTAGTGTGGTTAGTCACTTACCATTTCGTCAGATGGGTGTTGGTTATGGCACACTGGAACTGGGAACACACAATGGACTAGTGACCATAGCTAGCTGCTATATACCCCCGGGTTGTTAGGAGTAACGTTCCGCAATGCCACAAAGCCGAAGCTGTTCTAACACGTTACCGGATTCTGATGTCAAGGAATTATCGGATAATTCTACACCCCTGCCGAGGTCCACTCTGCTCTTGTTTCACTTGCCCAAGTATACGTTTTACTACTTACAACTAATAACATTTGTAATCTGGTTGTAGTTGTCCCAAGTTTAATGAATCTCATTTTAGGCCTCCACAGCTGCTGTCTAAGGTAACGTAGTGCTGTGCTAGCTGCATTGCAACCATAATCAGTATATTCAACAATCGGACATTATCCAACGAACAGCCTGAGCTTGCTGGCGACGAGACTTTTCTACCAACATGGCCACCGTGGCAAACCGTGTACTCTCGCCAATATTATCATGTTACGTGTACCTCGACATGGACGGCAGCGTTGTGTCTAAAGGAGATCCGTCAAGCGCCCAGCAAGTAAAATTTAGCAAGGTGATCGGGCCGACCGGTTTTCAAATCCGTCATGTTTCCTGCAGAGTTTTATTATGGTAGCCGGATGAGGACATCTCGTCCCTCGACACGAGTACGGCACCATTCGCGTGCGATTTTACCGTCCTCGTAAGGCGGGCCTCGACCCACAAGGCGCGGGGCGAGAGGACGCGGACGGTACCGTACTCTTGCGGTGTTCCGCGATCTATCAAAACTTATGTCATGTAGATCTACGTGTTAGGTGATTAAGTAGGTCATCTGACGCCCACTCCGTTGACAGAAATTGACGTTTGTCTAGGGCTTGCCTACCCCACATTGCATAATTGGGCTGCTGAACGATGCTGCCAGTCGAATATCTGGTGAGCTGGCAATAGTTACTCCTGACTAACTCGCAGTTATATATCAGATAAGCTTATATGGATGGATGCCATCGACTGAGATATGGGAAATTTGTTTAGACGTTGTCGTTTTGCAAAAGAATATTTATTTATTTATTTATTTGATTGGTGTTTTACCCCGTACTCAAGAACGAAACGGAATAAGCGTCCAACAGGTGAATCTGTAAGGTACCACCTAGATCTTGATGACCTGCTTATCTATGGGCCTACATGAAATAGGCTTTGATAGGTCGAGGGAAGCGACACGAGGGCGGTACCGTCCTCGCCCCACTCGTCCCTCGCCTGCCTGGTGGAGCCACCAGGACGGTGCAAATCTCTCCCGACACGTCCTCGTGTCGCGCGTCTCGAACCATGAGGGGCGGGGCTTTTCCTTTTCCTTTTCCGGCTTCCATATTGGCAGAAGTGCACGTGAAATTCGGCGGTTTTAACAAGCTCGCTCCGCCTTATTTACAAAACTTGCTTGACAAATGGACAACGCCTTCGGTGCAGACGTTACGATCTCTATACTCCCAAGCAAGATATTAAAGCTGTGGAGTGAGCATGTTTTGCCCGCCGCCCCTCTTGGTTTGGATAGAAAATATCTTGCATAAGCTCGCAAAGTTCAGTCTCTTCACACTGGTTCGAAACTTAAATTCCCTTCAGCATGATCATGTCCGAATGTTGAATAAGGTCATTTTGGTTGTACTGTGGCTAGCTGAGCTTTTATTGTGGTTAGGTAGAAAGCCTTTAAGCTCCTAATAAAATGGACAAACGTCCCTTATTTTAAGAGGTGTCGGAAATAGAGGAAAAACGGTACGGTTGCCCAATAATCTACACACCAAAAATAGGGTATTTTAACATTTGGTGTCTTAAAATGGCCTTATCCAAATTGAACAACATAAGCTTATCGTAATTTATGCAAACCAAACCATCGTATCAAAGGTAAAGCTTTTATAGAACGGATAAGTAAATGAGGACTAACGTTCGACACACAGGCTTATGTGTGAAGGATCTGGGAAGTGCTCAACGGTAGAACAACCGCACCAGGTACCTAACGTACTAATAGAACGTTAATTAAATTAATGGTGAAGGAAACCGGGTAGTGTTCAAGGGGAAACAATCGCACTTCACCACATACCTGACATACTTATAGAACGAGGATGAGGTTGATGGTGAAGGAAACCCATTAGTGCTCAATGAGGAACAATAGCACTGCACCAGATACCTGACATACTTATAGAAAGGGGATCAGGTTGATGGTGAAGGAAACCTGGTAGTGCTCAACGAGGAACAACCGCACTTCACCAGGTACCTGAAACACTTATACAACGACGATCAGGTTGATGGTGACGGACACCGAGTGATGCTCATTGGGGAACAACTGCATTTCAGCAGGTACCTGACGTGATCATACAGTGGACGTCAGGTTTATGGTGCAGGAAGCCAGATAGTACTCTGGAGAAAACACCTCACCTCCCCAGGGTACTCAAGAATATTTCACTTATACTACGGCGGCCAAGTTTATGGTAAAGAAAAACGGGGTAATGCTTAACGTGGAACAACCGCTCATGACCAGGTACCTGACGTACTTATACAACGGCCATCAGGTTAATGGTGAAGGAAACCTGGTAGTGCTCAACATGGAACTACTGCACTTCGCCAGGTATCTAACACGCTTATTGAACGGTGATCAGTTTGATGGTGAAGGAAACCTGGTAGTGCTCAAAGGGGAAAAACTGCAGTTCAACCCGTAGCTGACACTTATACAACGGTGGTAGGGCTTATGGTGAAGGAAACCGAGTAGTGCTCAACGAGGAAAAACGCACTTCATCAGTTTCCTGGCATACTTATACCACGGTGATCACGTTGATGGTGAAGGAAACCGGGTGATGCTCAAAGGAGGGATAACCGCACTTCACCAGGTGCCTGACACACTTATGCAAAGGTGATCAGGTTTATGTTGAAGCCGGGTAATGAAAACACCTCACCTCGACCAGGGTACTCAAGAATATTTCACTTATAGGACGACGACCAGCATTATGGTGGCAGGAAACGGGGCCGTGCACGGGGGAAACCCACGACCATCTGCAGGTTGCTGGCCACGTAGGGGCGGAGCATGAGCTGGATTTGAACCCACCAAGACCGCATTGGTGACAGGCTTCCGGGCTATTGCGCTTCGCTAGCGCCTTACCTCGGCCACAACGGGCCCCCGCTTCTAGTAATCGGGCCACAACACTGTATATATATTCACTTAATCATTATATAACATAATTTAACAAATAGTGAGTATGAAATCTATTCCTTAAATTAACCCTTTTTAATTCATTAAAAATTTGAACATTACAACGCGAGTTCAAGTCCAGCTCATGCTGGCTTCCTCTCTGGTCGTATGTGCCCGGTATCCTCCCACCATAGTGCTGGTCGTCGTCTTATAAGTGAAATATTCCTGAATGTGGCGTAAAACATCAGTCAAATAAATAAATAAATAAACAAATAATGCCATATTTTCCAAGTTAATCCTGACCTTGCATGACCATGGTTCCAGCTGAAGACTATATCTGTGGTCGATACTTTATTTAAGACAAACTAGATCGCATTAGCACCTGATCGGAACAAACTGGAATATTCTACACTACAACAATCACATAAATGAATCAAAAGATATTAGCAAACGATAAATAACAACGTAATGGTCATATAAGTTTATTAAAAAACTTATATTTTTTTTAACAACAACAGTTGGAAGAGAGAATAAATTTTATCCGTCCGATACAAAAACAAAGTTAATGGATGAATAGAGAAGGGTTCAAGCAGGTCGTAAATAATAAAAGCGTCTGGTAACAGACGAGCACAGTTGATGAGCCAGGATGTTCAGGTTTCACTGCGAGAGAATAAATGACTGGCAAACTCATCGTTAGGAATGGTTAGATCTAAGATCTACTGGAACCTTCTCAGCGTAGCAGCCAGAAAGATTAAAATGCCCCATTGAATGAGTGTAGAAAGACATAGCATGCGCGTAACAACGAGACCGTTGTTGTTATTGGGGACGATTTTTCGTGATGTGCGTACTTGAGCTAAGCATGCCCCGCATCTAATGACCATTCATATCCAAGGGTGTTGCTTCCTTTTATCGAACAGCCCCTTGCATACAAATAACTCAGTTCTGGGCCTTAGAAATTTGCTGTTATTCTCACTGACAAAGGTGCAGTATGGTTTCATTATAAACACGGGTTAAGTGGCTTTATAAAGTGAGGTATTTTTATAATTAATCTTTAATACTTGTCAGAACATTTTTGTTTATTTTTAATATCAACTCTACGCCTTAACACAAGACAGTTTCTCTACAAAAGTGACACGGTGAGTCGTTGTGCCGTCTTGCCGATGGAGCTCAGTGCCCCTGAATTTAGTGGAGAATCCACCGGGATTACAACGATGAAGAAATAAAACAGCCGCGTCGTGCAGACGTGCATATTGTTCTTCTTCATTCAAACGGGTTGATGTAGATCGGTAATTTATTTTATTAGGGTAGGTTTTTACCTGGTCTTTCAGGCTCCAACACGCACTGGAACATGAAAGGACCAGTTATACGCCAAACTCACTTCCCTGCCCCTCACCTGTCCGCCGGAACAGTGGCTAGGGCTCTACCCCAATGTCCCATATAAAGAGAAAATCAGAATGCTTGCACGTCTTTGTAAATCATTATAAGTTTTGTCTTGTTGAATTATATTTTCTGCATTGCTTGAATCACTTTGCCCCATGAACTGCATTGTAAGTTATGGAATATTCATTCCACATTTCCTTAATGTTTGTCACTAATGTATTTTACTTTCTCTTCCGAGCCTATGGCCTTGGAAAAGATCAGCCTTGGCTGAGTTAATTTTCATTCATGCCTGCGATTGCACTATACCCTCGTTAAGTAAAGTTTTATAATTAGTGCTAGTATAAAGCAGTCTGTTCGCGATTGACCAAAGTGCTGTTAACCAGGCGTCCAGTCAGTAAGATGCAGTTAGAGCTATGTTTTGTAGCAAGATAACGTGTCCGTATGGAATGTGAGTCGCCGAAATCACGACATGTGATTGCTACATAGTAAGGACAGATGCGGCGAAGACTCTCTGGTTGGGACTTTTATCACCGAATATTCCACCCTGCAGAGGGAAAAGTTATCTGAAAAAGAAAACGGAGCACGTACCGTGGAGTTTGAAGGCACAGTATTTCAATGAACAATGAACCAGCCTCAGACAGACTATAGACAGCAAATGTTGTCCGACCGTATAAATGAACCAGCCTCAGGCTACAGACAGTGAGTGTACTCCGCCTGTAACAATGGGACAGGGTCAGACGGGCTATAGACAGTGAGGGCAGTTCGCCCATAACGATGGGACGCAGCAGCTATATTATAACAAAAATTTGGCTTAGTACTTAGTAGTAGCATTGAAATTTCCACGATGAAGAGATGACAGAAACGGATAATAAACATGTGTAAGGAAATATTCAAGTTAATATAGTTACATCACCGCCACGGCCTTAAGAACAACCGTCAGGTTCCACCCTGACTACAACTACGTTCACACAAACGTTTTCGGACGGTTGCATTCTCACAAGGAAAATTCGGAGCACGGATTCGGTTTCCTCACTAAATTTATTTCGTGAATAAACCGGTCGTTATTTAGTTTAGCAATGTATCATCAGACAATACCATTAGTATTCAACATGTGTTTAGAAACTTTAGGGGGAAATTGCATCGTGTATTGTTTTTGTGTTGAGGTGGATTAGCACACCGACTAAGTTATACAGCGCTAGTTTTCGATGAGAGACAAAGTAGCTAACCCGCCAAATGCAATGTATGTAGTCAAGTTACTGTTTTCATGCCCGACACGCTGACCAATCTCACTCTACACATCTATCTTTTTTCTTACATCTTTGTAATTGCAGTCTCTAAGATGAAACATCAATTTATGCCTTTCCACTTCATGAATCAGCAATTCAATGTAATCTGTAAATTTTGCCATGTTTAAATGCTCAACGGTCCTGAGTTGTCAGTCGTGAAAATCCGTCACGATTTTTCTCCCCGGAACGGAAAAAATGGGTTCGCAAGCCATCTGCCCGAATCCGTGACCTGACACGAATTCGGCTCTGGTGTATGCGAACGGTTGTATGTTTACTACTATACCCATTTGCCATGAAATCGAAACGGAATTCGTTACGACCTCCGGACCGTTTTCCGTGCCTACTGTGAATGTAGCTTACAGGACAAACGTAGAAGCACAATGACACAGTTTCACTAATGGAAGAACAATGTGCAGATTTTCACGGCTACCATAGGACACGCGTTGAGGCAAAGTAATACAGTTACACTACTGGAAGAACAATCGGCAGATTTCCACGATGACTACAGGACACATGTAACGGCACAGTGCTATAGTTACAATAATGGAGGACAATCGTTTGATTTCCACGGAGACTACAGGACACGCGTAGGGGCAAAGTGATACAGTTACACTAATGGCGGAACAATCAGCCATTTTTTTCAACGAAAGCAAACATGTGTAGAGCATACTCAAGTTGATAAAGCTACATCACCGCCACGGCTGGAGAAACTATCGGCAGATTTCCACGATGACTGCAGGACACGCCTAGGGACATAGTGATAGGAGGTGCGTAGGGTCACGGTGATATAATTACATTAATGGAGGAACAATCGGCAGATTCCCACGCTTACCAGAGGAAAGGCGTAGCGGCACAGTGATACTGTTACACTATAATGGAGGGACGCTCAGCAAATTTCCTCTTTGACAACAACTACCCCATAAAGAAAATATGACAGTTGCAAATAACACTTATTGGACTCAGCCGTTGTTATTTGGCGTTCATTACCCTCGCAAAATCTGAAGATGAAAAAATGTTCTTGGTATAAGCCATTTATACTGTTGCAGAAACATTTAATCTTGCCAGTCTAGAGGCTATGACAAGAGTTTTTTCCCCCTGACATTTGCAATACTGAACCCTACAATTAAAACTCTTTTCTCACACTATTCGTTCAAAAGTAGATGATAAACCCAACAGTTGATATGTGCAGAAAAATGTCCAATGTTTTTGCTAATTGTGCAGAGGCTGTATCACTCAACTAACGTTTTACCATCAAAGTTAAGCGTTCCGTTTCCAGCTGAAACTGCTTTTTGCATCATCTCTTCTATTTCAGCATCCGTTATATTTTCTCTTAGCTTTATCATAATGTTTTTCATATCTTCCAGTGAGATAAAGATTTTGGAGCCCTCCTTCAATCTTCGAATAGCTTCCCCCTCATCTCTTTCTCGCTGAAGGGTCTTTCATCTTTTTGGACACCAAGATCAGAAATTCTACGAGGCCAATAGCCCAGTTACCTGTAAATCAAGGATTCCATATGATTTTTTTGAGTTTCTTCTTCAAACAGTTCCAGTTAACTTGCATTTTAAAAATGATGCTAAAAAACCTTAAACGCTTTGTGGGACTTTTTGCCTGAATAAACGATATAGATCTATCATGATTTACTTTAATGCATGAATCAAACATGAACACTTAAAATGTCCCCAATGTAAATGCTGTGGAACACTACACATTAGGTAATGACGGCAAGGCTTCATTTCACCATCATTTGAAGTATCTTAAAATACATACAAAGTATTCATAAAATGTAGATCTGTTTAAGACATAATTTAACTAAGCTATATATTTACGTGGCAGAAGAAAAAAATATTGCTTTTATTACTTGATTATTTGTATCACAGCGGTAAGGTTTATTGTTAGAGGAGGAACCGACTGCCCGAAATAAAGCCTTTTGCCAGCTACATGACAAACCTTCTGATGTGTATGTGAGGGCATTCTTACCGTTGGCATCGACTTGACTGATCATACCCTGTAGCTCACCTTCCACTGGGTTCTGTCCTAATGATGTCATCACAGTGCGCAGCTCTTTGGTTGTGATGGTTCCATCACTCATCCTTGTCAAACAGGGAGAAAGCCTCCTTGAATTCTGACGAAAATAGAAGAGAAATGCCAATCTGTGTATAGCAAAGTGTTTAAGGACCTTTCTTTTATATCGGACTAATTCCCGGCCTGGTACAACACTGCATGAGCGGTGACTCTACTTTTCGGGGTGTTCAAATTGCTTTAATAGGGAGAGCAATAAAAAATACAGTCGTATTTCGGGAATTGTAAAGACACAATGACAATACAGTCGTATTTCGGGAATTGTAAAGACACAATGGCAAATGCAGAAGCACTGTCTCGAAACGGCCTCCAAAGTGGCAAAGTAACATCTTACGGTCACACACGTGTGAAGTAACCGCTTCATCGCTAGTTAACAATATAGCTTATATACTCTGATATAATTACCTGCTGCGTCCAAACACAGGCAAAATAGTGGTACGACTCTTCTCATGTTTACGTCTCCATTTGTTTATTTAACACCGAGTTGTGGGTATTAAATACCTATAGAGCGAAATCACATATTCATTTCTTGTTTTTTTTTTTTAATATTTGCCTACAAGTTCACCTCGCCCAGTAAGTCCTCCTTTCACAGTAGGCCTATCTACGGGTCAATACTATCAATAATTAAGTTTTAATCTTACTCTGTGTCTCCAGATTTGCATCAGTGGGTAGGAGGTTATAATGTGGAGAAAAATTCCATTGCACTGTCATTTGTCTCTGTTCGCCTATCACTGTTAGCTTGCCGCCAAACATGGCGGAATGCCAGTGTGATCAGAGGGCGAACCGTGGCAATGAGACCTTGATTGGTTGACCCATTGCTCTGAATAGGGCTTGTACTTGCCAACAGCTCCACCATGTGCTCCCCACCCCGCCTTAATGTTTGCTACCGGTTCAGCAGACTTCCCACACAGACTGTCAGGAGTTGGCTGGTCAGCCCAGACCTGCAAAGGTTTCTATTCTCTTTCTTTCCACACTCTGTCAACAACATATATACCTACATTCCTAGTCATTTGTCTTGACAATGGATTAAGAAGCGTCCGAAATTTTAACAATTTTCTAAATATCAATCGTAGTTGTGTGCTGTCTTTTTGTCATTGCGACAAATCCGAGCCGAGGTCGTTCCAACATGTTACCGGATTATGAGGCCACACTGCGGATTATCGAATAATTCCGCGCTCTGTTTCAGTCGAGTATGTACTTGTTTTAAGAACAATAGCTAATGAAAACAAACCGTGATAAGATCAGGTAATGAATAATATATTATGTACATTTTGCTGTCCTTAGTGGTCTTTTTTAACTTCAACCACCTGTCGTTGCTTCTCTGAGGTAACATAATTATTCAAAGCCAGTAAGAGCGCATCGTAAAGGTAAAGCGATTGCAGAATGTACAAACAAAGCAGGACTGCCGAATCACCATGCAATCTGAGGCATATTACTTGTAACAACCGTGAGTGTTTTCTTATTCTAAATTCCCTATAGTGCATTCCTCAAATAATTGACAGGCAATTGATAAATTCCTTCATTCATTCTACATTTTCTTTCTCACAACAGACGTTTTGTTGAAGATGGGTGGAATTTGTTTTATTTCTTTATTTGATTATTGATTAAGGACATTCTCAGTTTTTTTTAAATCATGGTATAAGGTGGGAGGGGGATGGGATTGGAGGCTCCGTAGTCGAGGTAGTTAAGGCGCCAGCGCAGAGCAATAACTCTGTGAGTTCACGCTGGCTTCCTCTCCTGCCGTACGTGAGGAGGTCCGCCAGCAACCTACGGGTGGTTCTGGGTTTCCCACGGGCTCCACCCGGTTCCCACTATAACAATGGCCACAGTCGCATAAGTGAATGATGATGATGATGGTGATGATGACGACGACGACGATGATGACGATTTATTGCAGAAAACAAGGTCCATATGCAAAGTAGTTTTAACAAAATAAATATTCTTGAGTGTGACGTAAAACACAAATCAAATAAATAAATATACTGAACAAAAATATAAACCCAACACTTTTGTTTTCCCAATATTTCACAAGGCAATGCTATGATTTTTGCCAGCATTGTACCGAGGGATGGCCAAGAGCAAAACTCCTACACCTGTGTACATTCCAGTTTCCAAAACCAAACTATTGTCCATTTCAAGCCTGTTCACCATTTTGATCCATCAGACAGGTGTGGCCCTATCTTTAGTATTCAGAGATCTGTAAGGTCCCCTCTGGCACTCCTTACACTCAGCTGTACAAAAGCACACTCGTACAGTACAAGTTCTGTCAAAAAACAGGATGCCACAAAACCAGCGAGAGCGCGCCATTGGCATGCTCAGCGCAAGCATGACCCTTAGAGCTGTCGCCAGATCCCTTAACGTTAATGTGTCAACCTGTAGTCGCCTCAGAAAACGTCATGAAGAATTGGGCACGACAGCTAATCGCCCTCGACCAAGACCGCAATATTCGCCTCCTCCACCTCCTCTACCGTTTCAGGCCAGCCACTGCCACGGCTTATGAAACAGTCGGGCTCCATAATATCACGACAATGTTCGTCCCCATGTTGCTAATTTTAGCAGAGCATTTCTACAGGCCGAAAACGCCGAAGTGCTCGATTGGCCAGCGTATTCGGCTGTATAATGTGTTCACCTGATCTGTCCCCAATTAAACACCTGTGAGATGTCCTTTAACGGCGACTTCCAGTTCAGGTAATATCGTAGAGTTACATGTGGCCCTCATAAACAGTATGTGCTGAAAGACAAACCGGTTTTTACCAGCGACCGCGCAAACGGTCGTAAAAGTTCAAGTTTGCGCACAATTCCAACAAAGAAATGGCATAAATTGTTAAGATTGCTACTTTCACCCCGGTCGGCTATCTCCCCTCCTTACAGAAGTCAACATATTCTTAGATATTCATATAAATTTTTACTAGCGTAAAGACAAATCAAAGATTGGCTACAGTGTGTCCGAATTCATATTTTCTGTCAAGTAAATTTATTCATTAACTTGCTTATTACAAAGACAGTCAACGGAAAGCATCAATCGTCCTACATGGCCTATAAATGGTAGCCAGGCCATTGAAAACTGGATCCGGCTATAAAATGAATTTATTATTCACTGGTCATCGGGTTAACGGTCTGAATTTAGCAACGTTTATTTCACTGTGATAGCGATATATACCTATCAAAATACTCGCATCTCTCAAAGTGTGCGGCCAGTTTCCTGCGCCCGTTATAGAAACAAACTGGATTGACACTCTCAAGGTGAAGGCAAACTTAAAGCAAAATTAAAACAATACCGAAGGAATGCTTTTCGATTGGCTGCTGTGATAAGTCCGGAATATACATTTATGCATTTGATTGATGTCTTACACTGTGGTGCTCAGGAATGTTTGACTTCCACGACGGCGGGCAGGTTTGGGGCTGAGCAATATGGAGTGTCAGGAACAATCCCTTTGGCCAGACATCTGATAAATCTCGTGTCTTAGACTTGTCCACCGTCCGACAGTCTGATAAAGGATTTTACAAGAAGACGTCAGTTTCATAAATAAAACGTAAATGTGAATTCATTTCTGCCACCATGCCTCCATTTTGAAAATTTTGGATGGACTTGTTGTTTTAACCCAATATGCTCAGGGATGTTTTTGTACTTATTTCAAGGCAGTTTATGGGTTGAGGAACCCGGGATGGTAAACCACAAAGCTTCGTCAACAACATGACAAACCTCTTGACTTAACATATACGCGATATCACAAGTATGGATCATCTAGGATCGATCAATCAATCAATCAGTCCACGAACTGAGATTGTACAGAATGGTCATTCGGCGCTCCTTCAAAGCAGAAGCTCTAGGGCTATCCGGTGCCTGGCCACGTACCATGGTTTCCAGCGAACTGAAATATTCTTATTAAGTACGTAAATCACGAATCACGTAAACACACCGAAAGAAATGAACAACAGGTTAAACAACAAATTATGAGTCAAACATTTTTATTAAATTTAACAACAGGTTGAAAATATATGCTTCAGTGGATGAATAACGAGAACATGTGTTTAAATATGTTTCAAAGTACATTTATCTCTGGACTGACCAATCCATGCAGGTTGTTAACCAGGAGACCAGCCAGTATGGTGGAGTTAAACTGAATCTTCTAAACCATAACTTCCGAGGCATATCGCCGTGGATCAGTCATGCAGAGAAAAGTTATCTGGAAAGGTATAGAAACGATGGGTTTGTAACAAAGGCAGCGTCTCGGTTTCAACAACCCAAAATAGTTACAGGAGTGGAGAAACGATCTGCAGATTTCCACGATGGGTCGTAAGGGGTCACGGAGCACCATGGAAAGACAACTGTTGGACACATCGAAATCCCATGTAACATTCATTACAAGTCATCAGTATTATACATTATGGAAATTAGGCTGAAGACAAACCAAAGTTTTGCCTCTTAAATCTGGCATGTGTACACATGTATGCTTCAGTTATTGTTATGCTCTCAAAAATGAGTGTGTAAACAATGGAGCGTAGTTACGACCGTCAACCCAAAGTCCGTGTCTTGAAGCATTCAAGCACCGCTCGTTAAGTGAAAAATGGGATGTCAATACCAAGCGGACACAGAGATGATAAATATTCACGTTACGTTTTTCCACAATCGCGAGATGAAGACTTACCATTTGCGACTAGCACTTACCGGATTTTCATGATTTTCTGCCGTTTTTATGAGTTTGCCATCATTTTTACGAATTCTGAATACAAAAAGTGAACAAGGTTAGAGAAACATACAGTATAAGACACATGCACAATGCTGACTGTGAAAATTATATGCGGCAGGATAAAGATATTGACCACACAGGTAAGAATAAAACTGTTGGTCACATGCACAGGTTTGTACGAATTGCACAAGGTTAGGGGTATAATTCACTTCCGCTAGAAAAACGTTTTAACCTAGAGCTGGCAAAAATGAAACGTTTGTACTGAAGAAAATTTAACGTCCTGAAGATATCAGAAAAGATTTAAATTAGGATATTAAAACGATTAGCAAATGTTTACTATAGCTGTCATCCACAGGGTCTATATGGGGGTTATGGGGGCTAGTGAACGACAACGACCTTCTACGATCTGTCAAGCATGTGTATGTAAACTGGTCATCTGAATTTACCCCTGTTGTTTTGGGGGGTATGACAAGAGTTACTTTTGGCAATTTTTAAAAGTATCTACAGAATCCTGCTTCCTCCTTAGTTTTCTCAAACTATAGATCCTACTATCTGATGAGCGCAATGGTTAAAATGTGATGTTTGCCAAAACACTCCAGAGTTTATGTTAATTGCACAGAGGCCGTATTCCAAATGCCAGTCTGAAGGAGACCATGTTTTACCGTCATAGTTGATCTGTCCGTCGCCATCTATGTCAGCCTCGCGGATCATCTCGTCCACTTCTTCATCGGTTAACTTTTCGCCCAGATTTGTCATGACGTGCCTCAGCTCGGCTGCTGTGATAAAACCATTGCCGTCCTTGTCAAACACCTTGAAGGCTTCCCGGATCTCTTCCTCGCTGTCCGTATCCTTCATCTTCCTGGCCATCATGGTGAGGAATTCCGCAAAATCAATAGTTCCGTTACCTTTGAACAAAGAGTTACATTAGATTCTGAGAGACACCACCACCCTCCCCTTTGATTTAAAAAAAAAATGACATAAATTACTGGTGTTCTTTCCTGTTTTCTTTTTTTTTGCAGATATTACAGATCCTGTGTTAGGCATGAAGTATACTGGACAATATAACGTTATTAAAGTACAGAGTGCAGATTAAATCATTTATTGGAATACACCGGATCCGTTGCACAATGGAATATCCCATGTTTTCAGGAAGATACAATTTATTTATGAAACTGATGAATTCTTTTCAGGATATGTATTCACAGTGAGAATGTTTTTTTCAAAGTGGGCAATGAAACTAGAACATTCTGAGCATTTTTTTTATGCTTGTCCACAGGACATTATGGTAAGATGGTGAAAACCAGGTATTTGTATTTTCTACAGTCTTACTATAAATTTATGCTGGATGTTCGCTCTTAAAGATTCATAGCTTAAAATACCAGAGTTAAATGTGGGCACACTATATGCTATGAGGGCTTTATTATTGTTGACCAGGCACCAAGTACGTAGGCACGCCTTCATGCATACGTGTATGAGACGGGATTCTTACCATCGGCATCGACTTCATTGATCATATCCTGTAACTCAGCTTCTGTTGGGTTCTGTCCTAATGATCTCATCACAGTGCCCAGCTCTTTGGTTGTGATGGTTCCATCACCATCCTTGTCAAACAGGGAGAAAGCCTCCTTGAATTCTGATGTGAAGAGAAAATAATTTACAACTTGTAATGTAAGAATCTGACAAGTATGCTGTACCCATGTTAAATGCCTCTTCAGTTTTATTAATTATCGCTATATGTTCATACACAGTAAGTTTGACATAGTTTACTTGTGTCATTTGCAAACATTCCGACACTTAATCATAAGTGATAATAATTCTCTTTTGCTCCTGTTAAGGGTATATATTATACCGTGGAATAATATTTCATTTCGGGATAACGGCTAATTCTAATGATACAAAAAACAATAAGTGTTGAAGCTGTATCCCAGGAAAATAAAATAGGGTTTAGAGCGATCTAATAATCTTTTATCGTACAAACTTTACAGTTTGCCAAAACTATGTGCACAGTTTTACATTAGAGCTAATAAGATAACTACCCACCGGTTATTTGTTCTTCTGAGAGGGTATCAGCCTGAAAGGAAGAAAGCAATGTAGAATTTAGTAGCATTTTTTATAGTCTTGCCATGTTAAATTATGTCAGCGTTTGGTTATTTTTATTGATTTCACCACTCCTACATTCACAACTGAAATATCTCTGGAAATCCACAATGGGCTTGCAACGCAAAAAAAAAAAAAAAAAAAAATCCCAGCTTACATAAATGGTTGAATAAAACGCAGGCAATAAGAGATAAAAGTCGAGGGATTCGGTTGAATGCATAAGCCCAGCAGTTGGAGTAGCGTACGGAGTGTGGTTAGCGACTTACCATTTCGTCAGATGGGGGTTGGTTTGGCACACTGGAGCTGAGGCCACATAATGGACTAGTGACCACAGCTAGCTGCTATATACCCCCGGGGTTGTTAGGAGTAACGTACCGCAATGCGACAAACCTTGAGCCGAGGCTGTTCCAACACGTTACCGATTTGTGATGTCAAGGGATTATCGGATAAACCTACACCCTTGAAGAGATCAGATCAGCTGTGCGTTTTTATACTGTTTATGTTCTATACTTAAACGCACGCTAAGCCTTCGAATAGTATATATGAACATAGAGTAGTGCTACTCACCTGAAGCTCTGGGTTGACCACTCTTTCAATAATTTTAAAACCCTAATGTTAAAATGTTAATGTGATCTATAAGTTAAAATGATACCGCGTGACAAATGTAAAGTGTAATGCGAAACTCAGCGCCCAAAATTTTATCTTGACGTAAGATATAGTCTTTAGTAACAACATTTGCTAATCATTAGTAAAGAATAGCTTGCAAGTAAATGGGAAATCGTCCCCTAGGATGCAGTAGTGAGGTGTAATTTTTTATGGTGAAAAACAGTTACTTTAATTTAAAATACAATTACTGTACACCATTTCTGTGAGAAAAAAAAATTGTGCTTTATCACATTATGAAAGTAAAGTCAAAAGCAGATATTGCTTTTTAAGACTTTTTGCTTAGAGAATTCCCTTCAAATTAAAAATATGATTACGTGAACCAAAATTATTTGAGTGCAGTTTATATCTAGTTGGGGAGTGGTAAGCTGCTCCAAAGTATCATTTTGGTTAACAGAATTATAGTTTTGTAAATCTAAAAAAGCCAAATAGTTTCCTATGTCAGTCTGAGTGGAACTATACACAGACCATATTAATTCATGGATTTGGACCACTTGTTCTCTGTGGTCCAGAGGTAACTCACACGGCTAGCAATCAACAACCACGTGAATTCAAGAGTTGGACTTCAGTAACATTAGTGCGGGGAATTTGATTAAACCATGCACGAAACAAGTCTTATTTGTTTATATTTTGCAAAGGTATATATATTACTTTCAAAATATAATAATATGCATGGATATATACAAGTACTTACAGGAGAAACCATGCAGCCAGAATGTTACGAATGAATGGATATGGCTTAACGGCACATCTCAGCCATATCAGCCAAAGGCTGTCAGCTTTTCGAAGGGGACAGGCACCTACATGTGTTTATCAATTTACCATTTTAACCCTCATGTCAGACAAATGCCCAGTAACATATTTACAACACAGTTATTTTATAAGATTAAAGTTCTGTAAAATTCAACATATAGATCTGACAGGAAGAGATGGTAGCCGGTGTATTTTAAAAAAGACATGGTTAGTAACGAAAACTTTTAAGTTGACCTATTTCATGCCCGTTGAAAGACCTGTTTTATAACAATTTCAACGGAGGGCGGGCAAGCCTTTGTGTCATTTCGGGGATCCTCACTGCCAACCTGACAATAGGCCTGAACGACAGAGGGACTATTTCCCATATAGCTGCAGACACATTAGAAACTGTAAACGCTTTTGCTCGCTCCACCACTACCAAAATCAAAATGTTGAAATGAACCTCACTAAAACTGTAACATTCAGAGTACATAGGAAAAGTTTTTCGTTTCCGACGTACTCCACGATCTCCGCAAATAATAATCATAGTTATTATAAACAAACATCAGTGCAATAAATCGTAATGCGAGGTTATCTTTGTGATAAATGGGAACATTTTGGTCCAACTGGATAGTCTTGCATCTACGTGGAACTGAGAACAGCTACCTGTGTCTCACTGTGCTCGTCAGAATGATTATAGCAATCCGTCAGGGCGAGTTGTCAGCTATTGTCGCCAGAGAATTGGGAGATTTCATTGTATAATTTTCCAAAACTGGTAGCGATGCTCGATTTATAATGAAAATTGTTTATTATTAAACATCGGCAGGAAAGAATCTGTTCTAGATACTGTGTTCGATGCACTCGTTGATGTCTACAGCCCACTAACGAGGACAACTCTGGGAGTTCCTACTAACTTCGCCTTAATAAAGTGGCAAATTCAAAGAAACTTCGGCCGTTTGAAAATGGAACAGAGCTAAAACTTTTAGAGTTGGGCATGTGGTGTTTTTATTTCTGTTTCTCGGTAAAAGAATTTATGCCCGATCACGCATACTTTGAAACGCGCGGCGTTGTTTATAATTCGGTTATGATGGTAGTGGAGAGTTCCCAAGTGGTGTGATGTCTACAAAGCTGAAATGACAAAATGGCATCACCAAATGAGTGGCCAGCTGGTGGCGATCATTTGCTATTAATTTATTCTGCTTATACTTGCTGTAGAATTGTGAAAAATATTTTTACGACGCCTCTGGGAAATGTCTTTGAGAATTAACTAAGATTTAGTGGCTGACTTTATGATCACTTTAACTTGAGCCATATATTTTTACTTCCCCGATGTCACTTACGCAAACCGAACCGAATCGTCAAGTCATAGCAGAGTGGGTAGATGATGTACTTGTAACACGCAGTATTATTGGTGAAAGAGAAACCGGATTATTAAAGTTTTCATGCAATGCCACAGTTAAATACTGATTGTAAATGTTCAGTGGGTCTGTCTGGGGCGGACTCCGTCAAGGTATTTCTGACTTAAGTCAAAACTTGCATTATGGATAAGGAAATTACACTTTTGACAACTTTATCAATGTTGTGTTAAAGACAAATGTTAAAATTTTCAGTTACCTGTACCAAAGGCTAAGCATAGAGACGCGAATTGGTATTTTGATTTTTGCCTGAAGTGTCTTTTCCATACAGCCCCGCCTGCCACGTGCCAGAGTTCCCCACTAACACTGTTCAGTTTCCTCCAAATAAGCCCCAGGCCATGTGCAATAGTTTCTTGTCATCACTGCTTAGTTTCTTCCAAATTGGCCTCAGGCCACGCGCCGTAGTTTCCTCTATGCCCCTTCATACATAGGCAGCCTATCAGTATGTAAGATTTATCTTAAGTTGAAATATTCTTAAATACGGCCTGACACACCGATCACACAAATAAATCAAAGCAAAGGTAATGGGGACAGATAAATAACAACTTAATGGTCATTTATTAAACTTTTATTAAAATATAATAACATTTGGAATATGTAATAAATCTGGTAATCCCAACACAATAAATAAAAAGTAATGAACGGAAAAAGATGAGATCACGTTTTAAATGTTAAGAAGGTTTGCTAAAAACAGCAATAAAAGTTTTTGATACCATGATATTCAGATGGAGTCACGGGTTAGCTATAAAGTCTGGAGGCCAAGTAAACATTGGCTATGAAACATGTTCATCTACTAAACTGGTATAAACTCAGATGCTTTCGAGGACAAACACAGATGTTCATGTTAATTACTAGATACGAAAATTATGTGATCTTTGTGCACCGGTTTTAGGTCTGTCTTTCGACATCATATTCCCTGTCATGTGATCGATGATCGATGAAGACAGCCTGAAAAGAGAGCAAAATTTCCAATAGAATTAAACGGAAAAAATTATGAAGGTCGGCTTGTTAATAAAAATGAGCACAATTACAGCGATATGACCTAATTAGTAACATGGTTTGCAAAAAAATGATTAATCAATTGCGTTATATTGGCACAAGGTGAATAACAGAGCGTCTTTTGGAAAGATCAGGAAAGAACTACACGTACAAATATGTAATATGTGATCCCTTACCCTGTTTGTATTCATGACATCGTTTTAAGAGCTCGTCATCATCTTGACGAATTCTGAAAGTTAGAAAAAATTATGACATTTGATAAAGGAACAAAAACTTTTGGAAATTGGAAAAATGTGGACATAGGTCTTGAAGATTTACGCGTTCTCGTCAACGCATTGTGTGATTTAATTTAACTTTCCTGACAATAACAATTCTGTGACTAAAATGCTGACCCCTCACAGACTACTGTACGTCAGTGCACAATAAAAACTCGTGGTGGCTATTTCTATACAGACTCATTTGTCGCAGCTCATTTGATAATATTACCCTTAGCTGCTAATTACTGTAGGTCTATACTAGCCCAAACTGGGTATATGGGGGTTAGTGAAAGCCTTTCTGGGGTCACTCAAGCATGTGTATGTAAACTGGTCATCTGAATTTATCCCTGTTGTTTGGAAGGTGGGGCAAGAGTTTCTTCAGGCAATTTTCAAAATATTTACAAATGTCTGCTTCCTTCCTAGGGTTCTAAAACTATAGATGCTACTATCTGATGAACGCTGTGGGTAAAATGTGATGTTTGCCAAAAACACTCCAGAGTTTATGTTAATTGCACAGAGGCCGTATCCCAAATGCCAGTTTAAAGGAAGCCATGTTTTACCGTCATAGTTGATCTGTCCGTCGCCATCTATGTCAGCCTCTCGGATCATCTCGTCCACTTCTTCATCGGTTAACTTTTCGCCCAGATTTGTCATGACGTGCCTCAGCTCGGCTGCTGTGATAAAGCCATTGCCGTCCTTGTCAAACACCTTGAAGGCTTCCCGGATCTCTTCCTCGCTGTTCGTGTCTTTCATCTTCCTGGCCATCATGGTGAGGAATTCCGCAAAGTCAATAGTTCCGTTACCTTAGGAAAAGAGGATTCCATGGATAAAAGAAAATGCAGGTTACGAGATGATGCCTCTGTACATGCCTAGGTACAGAACCATTTGGTTTAAATAGGGCATTTTACATTCTAGAGGAGTCCGCCAAAGCGAAATATCCAAAGCTAGATTTGAATCCATGACCCCTTAAATTACAAATAGCAGGTGGCATTAGCACTGAAACGGCTTAATGTTACAAACACGAATAAGGGATTCCGTGACAGCATTTGATAAGCTGTCAAACGTAAAAATTGACTGCACATAACATAACACTTGGAGAATTCGATCTGTCGGGAAGACATTGCTTACCGTCGGCATCGACTTGATTGATCATATCCTGTAACTCAGCTTCCGTTGGGTTCTGTCCTAATGATCTCATCACAGTACCCAGCTCTTTGGTTGTGATGGTTCCATCACCATCCTTGTCAAACAGGGAGAAAGACTCCTTGAATTCTGATGTGAAGAGAAAATACACTGATAATGAAGAATGATTTAAAAGTCTTTTTCAAGTCTTGCATTTAATATAACATAAGCAAATTAATCAGTGTGACCGATTTTCTCTCTTGAGAAAAGACTTCCAAAACATAAAGTGAGTCTTGAAGCAAACCTCACACAAAAATGTGCCTTAAGAACTGTTTATACAGAACTACTTACCAGTGATTTGCTCTTCTGTGAGGGTATCAGCCTGAAAATTGAAAATACACACTGTGGAAAACACAATCAGTACGGTAAGTCATGGCATCAAAATGAAAGGTTAATAATTTAAGGTGTGGAAAATACAGATTACAAGTCCAAACCATACCTAAAGTATCATCCGGAGCTTGCAATTTTGTGCTAATGTTTGGGCACAAATTAGCTCATGAGTGCTATTAGAGAAACTTCAATTTCTTCTCGGTAATAAAACCTTTGGCATAACAATGACAGGTTGTTTTCTTACCATTCTGCAAGATGGTTGGTTTGGGCGCACTGAATCTGTGAACTACTGAAACCTTTGGCGTCCGAATGGGGATGATCTCCGTTCACTGGTCAGTGACTTTATATGAAAGGGTTGATAAGACCAATTTTCCGCATGGCGACAAAATATGGCCCAAATTTGCTCGAACACGTCCTGGGGTGAAGAGATCCACTATAATTCTCCGATAAGTTGCAATACCAAGCTACCATAGAGAGCGCATATGTCAAGCTAAGATCGTCAAGCGTGTACATGCAGTGTACTTATGGTCACCGTGAACTTTTCTTCTCTAATTGCTTGCATTGTTCAGACTCTGTTGCACTACAAAAGAGCAGTAAGTTGTGCAATTGTGCGATTATCCGAATTTAGAGATGGTCGCGGAGTGTTGAAGAGGGTGGGGCGTTTATCCCAGCCAGTGGCCCTGAACACCACTTCAGCCGATTGTTAGTGGGTCTGCGCCATGTGGACATGCTGTGAGCACAGGTAACGGCTCAGCCTATAAGCCCTCTTACCTGCTGACAAGCTCACGTGTTGACTTTATTCTAGAGCCTTATTTACTGGGCAAGGTAGTTAACGGTGTGTAGTCCTGCAGGTTACATTCTTGCTGCAGCAATTTTCCTGTCAGATCAGTACTGGGCTGCGCACTTTGGTCTACCAGCAACTCTCCGACGTGCATATGAAGAGGTGTACATGTACCTGTCAGTCTATCCCAGGTGCAGGTGTTGAGCTAAGGTCAAGCTGTATCCGTGGTCCTTACCGTTATAGCAATTTCAGGGAACAGGAAAATAACACACAAAACTTTCACCTTCTCGGGATCTTTCTGTACTAAAGGTTGGGTGAATACCCTAGCAGTGTAACTAATCTTTAGTAAATATTTCCATATTTAACCTGTCTATTGTTAGTTCTGACACCAGGTTCATATGACATTCCTCATTGTGAAGGCTCTTCGTACCTCTAAGGTCAGTCAGTTTTCAGTACTAAAATCTATGCGACATGCCAACCTCTATATCTCTATAAACATTACTGTTCACTTTCTAATATATTCTAATAAATCCACTTTCTAATACATGAAGCTAAGGTAGTTGTGTCTCTGATTACGAGAGATGTAATGCATGTTCGCCAATCGTCAGCTCCCTCTTCTTTTTGCGGAAGACTTGTAGGTCGAGTGATTTAGACGGTTGACTATCTATTGTTGACTTGACTAAGAGGCCGCTGGTTCGAAACTGAGTTGTAATTTCTAGTGACGAAAATACTGTTCATGATTGTGGTTGAGATACTTTAAAAGTCTTCAGCTTTTTTTACCACAATTTGTACCTGTAAACGTTCGGGTCATAATGAAAGTACCTGTCAAAATTATACCATTTATACCGGATTAGAAGTCTTAAACTACATACTTTTTCTTCGACATCACTGGAGACGATTTTTTCTTTTTGTCCTTCCAGGTAGCTAACTTTCGTTCAGAATTAGACAGTAATTTAATATGTGCTGAGAGTTTGGGATTGTAATTTCATTTCTTTAGATGACGAGATGGAAGTTCAAACCTGACTTTTTTCAGGGAATGTATATTATGTACTCCCTCTCTAATTGTTTGTAGGGCCTTGGAGATAATGAGCTGTCGACGATGCTCGAGTGACGCTAGGGTCACTTGTCTTCCACGTGTATAACGTGTTTATGTGTACGCCACTTGTGTGACACTTCGCCAGAGGGTCGCCATTTTTGTTTTGCGCACTCCGGTTTCCTTCACCCGTAAAACTAACCATCATGGTATAAGTGAACATTTCTTCATTGTGGCGTTAAAGAACAAGGAAACAAAGAAAACTTTATTTTTATAACGAATTAATTAATTTATTTATTTATTTGATTGGTGTTTTACGACGCACTCAGGAATATTTCGCTTATGCGACGGCGGCCAGCATATGGTGGGAGGAAACCGGGCCGAGCTCCGGGGAAAGCCAGGACCATCCGCAGATTACTGGCTGCCCCTCCCAAGTACGGCCGGAGAGGAAGCAGCATGAGCTGGAATTTGAACTCATAGCCAACACATTGGTGGGAGGCATCATTATGCCACCCTGGCGCACTAATTTCTTCGGCTATGATAACTTTTATGTGTTTGTTGTTTCCTTCATTTGCTTATTTATGCCATGCTTATAGAGATCTTTAGTTCCACATTTCGTACAATAGTAATGCTTGTGGATGAGGAAAACTACATAGACCCTTGGGAAAAACCATCACATTTCATGTTGTCATCACAGAACACCAGTAACCCATGTACTGTCACCACAGACCGCCAATAACCTACATATTGTCATCACAGAACGCCAGTTACCCACATATTTTCATCACAGAGCGCCAGTGATCCACGGATTGTCATCATAGAACGTTCTACGTGAATATGTATGTAGTACAACGACTGTATCTGTATTAAATGTGGAAACATAACAGTTACAGTAGTTTGGAGGCAAAAAAAGAATCCGTGACTTCACCGCGCTTCAATATGGACCAAAATGTCCACCGGAGCACCTCAATCATTATTTCCGTTTTAATAACTGTAAAAAAATTGCCAAAAATAATGACGACCATATTTGGAATTAGCATGAGATGGCCTTTCAGATGATGCGTACATGTACTTTCTAAAAATATGGTCTATTCTTTAAATTATTGAGCTGAAAAATAGCGCAATAAGTTGAACCTTACAACCCTACAACGTTTGCAACACCCACAATACACACACACCCTAACGAATAATCATTAAATTAGGAGCCAATAGCCTCCAGGATAGTGAACTCAATAACAGTAGGGATGATGATTTTCATATAGCATTTCTTTCTGCACATCTACATGTAAGCCCCGATCCTGCTTAGTGCGGGTAGTGACGTGGTCACTACAACGACATCTGACTGACTGCAACTCAGATGTAACGTTTGAAAGATTTACTTTACTGGTCTCACCGAAATTTGAACTCGAACTTCAGACACTCCATTAATTGATCGTGAGCTACATGGTCATTTCCTCTGGCTTGAATAAGCCAGACACCTGTTGTAAGTGGTGCATCATTGCTGAAAACCTGTCCGGGAAAACGTTTGTAAACGGGGTTTATATATCATTACATAGACAAGGTGTGGCTCTGGTGTGAGTGATCTGAGTGAGTCGTCTCATAGTAATCTACGCCACACCTCTGTCATTTGATTGGTGTTTTGCGATGTACTTCACGCCCTGGTCACATCCACACTGTACATACGTACACACGTTGACAGTGTGGAAGCGTGGTTGCCTTTCATGGTTAGCTTTGATGTTACAATGAGCGATCACCACCCTCTTATAAGGTGTAACCGAAAGTGGGGTATAATCTTTGCTGTTTGAACATTTGTACACACTGACAACTTTTTCCAGGGAGAAATAACAGATAATTCTATTGAATAAAAGAGGCATTATAACACGAAACATTAATTTTACGGAATGGATATATTTATTGAAAACATTATTAATGTACATGAAATCCGGGTGGGTTGAAGACGCATTGCACCATGGGAGTTGCCGGGGATTCCAGACCCGTCAGGAGTTTCACGAGGCCTTTTTTGTGTCTCACATCGACGTCATCATCTTGATGAATTCTGAAATGTATAAACAATCAATCCAGCGTTACAAAAAATGTTCAAAAGACGATGTTATTGATTTATCTATTTTCGTTTTGGTCTGGTCGAGCGTTTAAAGTGACCCTTTGAGGGATGGGTATTTTTTGCTTAGTTCAAACTGACTGCTTACTTCACTAAAGATTTTAGTACACCTCTCTGTCTCTCAATCTGATTTCAAAGACGATTTCCCAGGATAAATTTCACCTTTTTGAAGTGACCCAAAACTAAACAATCCAATGACTCACAGCACAGCACTAAATCACACAACCTAGGCACAATTTTACTAACCAGAACATGATACATCTATAATTCCAACACGAAACAAAATAACCATCTACCTTCATAATTGATCTGGCCATCCCCATCTATGTCTGCCTCCCGGATCATCTCGTCCACTTCTTCATCTGTTAATTTTTCACCCAAGTTTGTCATAACGTGTCGTAACTCTGCGGCACTGATAAATCCATTCCCATCTTTATCAAACACTTTGAAGGCTTCCTGGATCTCTTCCTCGCTGTCCGTGTCTTTCATCTTTCTCGCCATCATGGTGAGGAATTCTGGGAAATCAATAGTCCCGTTTCCTGTAAAAGCATATTTGGTTACAGTTTAACCATCAGATTATTGTGTGGATATATTACGTTTTTTGCAACTCTACCGGGTCAGTAAAGCCAGACGAATACATTTGACGATGACATTCGTAACGATGCACTTTTTACACAGACCATATCATTACATTTAGTATTCCGTCATCATTTGATTTGTGTAGTTTGCTTTTTCTCATTGAAACTTCAGTGACGAGACATTACCAAAGGCGGAGGATTTGACGGCGTGAAATACTAATCAAATATGTAAATAAATCATTCCATACGAATGTTCGCAAAAGTATGGCCTGCGCCTGTCTTGAAGCTTGAAGTAAGGAAATTTCTCATGTAGCTTAGAGAGAGCGATGGTTTAACATGCCTATACATGCAAACTCCAAGTGAATCCAACAAGTAACCGGCTGATCACAATATCTTTAGGACATATATATTGCTTACCGTCGGCATCGACTTCATTGATCATATCCTGTAACTCAGCTTCCGTTGGGTTCTGTCCTAGTGATCTCATCACAGTACCCAGCTCTTTGGTTGTGATTGTTCCATCACCATCCTTGTCAAACAGGGAGAAAGCTTCCTTGAATTCTGATGAAAAGAGAAATTACATGTATATTTAAAACAGTGTTTTAGATGTCTTGCTATAATTTTGCATTTATATGCGTGTAAAGTAAAATATTTAATAGGCTTAATTGGTCGATTTATAAAAAAAAACATAAATAAACCATAAACTTGAAACAAACTTTACATAAAACAAATAATGTTACCTGACGACATTCTGCAACAATCAGACTATGAAAACTTTCACACAGTATTATTCAAAACACAAGAATCCCGATTCCGCCGAAATTCTGTCTGTTTTACGGTGTTAACTTGCTTTCGCTGCTAGTCAGCCTTTGGTGTACAGATACATAATTGGTATAAAAATAATGGAAGTTGTCTAAACGTCGGACAAATATATGAGGGTAATTTTTCCCAGCTGCTGACATAGGAAATCCAGATTTAACCGGTCAACGTATGTCGAAATGTTTATTTCTACTTTCTTACAGGCTGGATATGGTATGCAACATTGCTTATTTGCCTTGGAATGTGGGGCTGAGTACGTGAACATGGTTGCTTATGGAAGAATCAATAGGGGTATCGAGATCCAAGCACTGAGAATCTTACCTGCGATTTGTTCTTCTGTCAGATGATCAGCCTGTAACATATTAGAGAAAACAAGATTTATCGTGCTAAAGTCGTGGTCTGCTGAAATACCTTATCAGTCTTTATTTATTTTACATCAACCCCACCACTAAACTGTGCACGTGGTTGGTGTGAAATATGATGGACTGAGAGGGAATAATGTAGTAGTGTGTAGGTTTAGAGTGAGTTCCCTTTGGCCATAAGGCTAAGTGGCCTACAACCTTTGTTGTGGTATGCATAAGACCACCGCGTCTATTCTGAATGGAAACTTTAAAATTCCTTTAACCATGCCTTTTTTTCTGCTAGGCCAGTTAGTTTCATGTGAGGTGATATAAATGCTAGATTACCCATATGAATGTGAAGGCGATATAATGTGAGCATAGTCTCTGTGGAAATAGGAACTGTGAGGTACACAAAGCCTTGTAACAACCCTGTACTCAGGTAACACATACATGCCGCTGTGTACAATGCTGTTTGGACTGTGCACAAATAAACATGTCTGTTCGTTGCAAGGTCAGTGACGATCGATATTTAAAACGGTACATTATTTTGTTATTATATCCAAACCAACAATAGTATTCGAAGTTCTTGTTCATTTCCTGCATAATACATTTATATTTTGGTACTGTATATCTAATTCAAATTAAGCAGTAATGAATAAAATCTAACTAACAGTGCCAGGAAAGGAAACGGAAATAGAAACAAATAAACTTTACATATACAATACACATTTAACTAATGACATAAAAATTGCGAACAGCGCGTTTACAATATAAATGCTGCTATATGCATTACCGTCAAAAAGCTGTGTACAACAATAATTAATTATAATAATCAATCACTGCCTGCGTGCAATGTTTCTTTGCAAATTTCAATTTTTAGCCGTTTGACAATCTTCATAACAAGTAAAGCATTTAAAGGCATTCTACAATATACTTCTGAATCTTAACATGAGTTGATTTACGAATGCATTTGTTCCATTTCTCTATAAAAAGACCTAAATATCGCACACGTATTAGTTCATATCACCTGAAAACATAAACCGCGTTGTGTAACTTACCATGTTATGGTCTTGTTTTTCCCAACAGCGCCGGACTTGAGGTGACACGAAGTGGAAGTGACTTATGACTAACCGAATAGCCTGTGCTATATACACGGCTTAAAACCTCCCGGTGGTGGCCTTGGTAACCATTGCTAGTGTAACGGGACTGGACAGGCCCAGGGGTATCGTGATTGGGAAAGAGGGAGGGGTGGAGGGAGGGGTGGAGGCAGGGGTGAGGGGCGTGTGCCGATGAGCCGGGTAGTTTGCCTGGACACACGCTGCAAGGAATTATCGTTGACCCTCAGTGATTAACGAATAAGCTGCAATACTTTTCTGGTGTTATTAACAACGTTAATACACTTAGTCTATGTATTGAGCACCCATAGAAAGTATTAAGTCAATAAAAAAATTAGTTTTTAGCCAAAATATTTGAAACTTTCTTTTGCATTTGAATGAATATCCACAAACAGGCCAATAAAGCAAGAAGACCACTGCCTTAGGACTGAAATATCGTATATAATTCCAGTAACGTTAAATCCTAAATTAGAGCTGAGGTCCAGGAGGAAAATCGGCTATCACGTAACATGTTAACACTTTCTAAAGCCTTCGAAATTCAGAAATTGAGCAATGCTGGAATTGTCTCATGCCACATGAACATTTTGGGTGCGGTGTTTCGCTGTATAAATATCACAAATCAATGTACAATCAATCTTTACGCGGAGTAACATGTTAAGATGCTGATACCACATTTGCCAGCTTTCACCATGTATCACTTCTGAGACTTAGAAAATGTAAGACGTTTTAACATTTGCTTTTTAAGACAGCGTGCATCTATATAATATACCCGCATATCTGTTCCTCATATCATTCTCCAGTCATGTCCAATTCCATGAAGCACTTACTGCTGTACATATTAAACAGGCTGTACCAGAAAACGTTGGTGACAATTAAGGTAACAGTGACTCGGGAATTCATATAAAAAGCACTCCATAACTTTTCAGTCTGCAATGTAGTAAAAAAACGTATAATTGTCCGTGGGACTGTAGGACGACTCAGTTACAGATTAAAATCTAATCCAAGGCGATCTCGGAAAACAAACCTTCATATTTCAATATCACTTTGACGCCTTAGGTGCAAATTTATGGGGGACAATCTGATTGCTCACAATATCTTCTTAGCTCCGGCACTTGATTGGTACTTGCGCTGAGCTCAGGAGATGTCAAGGTGAACCCTGCAGACATAAAGGGATGGCCCTAACATAGCGAGAATGAGGCGTTCGAACTAAAACTGAAGTCCTGTCTGTAAGGGAATCGAAAAATCGCTTACAAGCTACTGTAATACATTAGGGTTACACGAGCTGTATGCTCCTTGAGTGAAAAAAAATCGTAAGGACAACTTTGATTTGATGGAAGATTCCTCGGTCAGGCAGGAGTCCTTGGTCAGGTAGGAGTCCTCGGTCAGGCAGGAGTCCTTGGTCAGGAAAGAGTCCTTGGTCAGGAAAGAGTCCTCGGTCAGGAAAGAGTCCTTGGCCAGGTAGGAGTCCCCGGTCAGGAAAGAGTCCTTGGCCAGGCAGGAGTCCCCGGTCAGGAAAGAGTCCTCAGTCAGGCAGGAGTCCATGGTCAGGAAAGAGTCCTCAGTCAGGCAGGAGTCCTTGGTCAGGAAAGAGTCCTCGGTCAGGCAGGAGTCCTTGGTCAGACAAGGGTTCTCAGCCAGGCAGGAGTTCTTGGTCAGGAAAGAGTCCTCGGTCAGGCAGGAGTCCTTTGTCAGGAAAGAGTCCTCGGTCAGGAAAGAGTCCTTGGTCAGGAAAGAGTCCTTGGTCAGGAAAGAGTCCTTGGCCAGGCAGGAGTCCCCGGTCAGGAAAGAGTCCTCGGTCAGGCAGGAGTCCTTGGTCAGGAAAGAGTCCTCAGTCAGGCAGGAGTTCTTGGTCAGGAAAGAGTCCTCGGTCAGCCAGGAGTCCTTGGTCAGGAAAGAGTCCTCGGTCAGGCAAGAGTCCTTGGCCAGGTAGGATTCCCCGGTCAGGAAAGAGTCCTCGGTCAGACAAGGGTTCTCAGCCAGGCAGGAGTTCTCGGTCAGGAAAGAGTCCTTGGCCAGGTAGGAGTCCATGGTCAGGAAAGAGTCCTCGGTCAGGCAGGAGTCCTTGGTCAGACAAGGGTTCTCAGCCAGGCAGGAGTCCTCGGTCAGGAAAGAGTCCTCGGTCAGGCAGGAGTCCTTGGTCAGACAAGGGTTCTCAGCCAGGCAGGAGTCCTCGGTCAGGAAAGAGTCCTTGGCCAGGTAGGATTCCCCGGTCAGACAGGAGTTTTCGGTCAAGCAAGAGTCCTCGATCAAGCGGAGTCCTAATTTTTGTTGTTTTTTTTTTTATTTTCTAAAAATGCTCCACTTTTACATCTTCGATTAATTATTTCTGCTTTTATCTTTGCAATGGCAAATGGGAGATTATAGGTGTAAAATGCCCAATATATCGTCGCAAGTGACTCTTAATCGTGAAAGAAAACCCTGTAAACCCTCCAGAAATTATAGCAGTAAATCATCCACAACCAATTTATCTGCGTTTCTCCCGGCTACTGTGAAATAGGCATATATTATCCAAGGAAAAACTAGCTTTTACAATGTGATTGATCAATCAGCCATTAAGCATATGTCGATAAATATTTGTCAGTATCGACAATTTGATGGATGTGTAACGCCATGTTCAAAGTTTTTCTCACAAACGCTGTCACTTTCATAGGTAGAAGAAACCGACTACGCTTGGTAATTCTAACACACACACACACACACACACACACATATATATATATATATACACACACACATACCACAGGAAGATAAGTGTTTCGATGGAAAGTTCGTCACAAGCGTCGTAGGCCGTTTATTAAGTCCACACGAACAATAAAATCTGCAGAATCCCCTAATTCCATGCCCGAGGCTGGGTTAGAACCCACACCTTGTGTGTCGCACGGCATACAAACACACAACTGATTTTGCACATTTTTACTAAGCTTTCAGGCACAAATTGTCTTTATTATCAGAGCGACAAATGAAAAGCTGGGTGAAATGTACAAATTTATTGCCGTCAGTCCGTTCCTAATAGGCTCAGTTAGGCTACGAAAATCAGGGGTGTGGTACAAATTGAAAGACAAGGCCCATAACATCAATACCGGTCATCAGATGATGAATGCGGATACACGAGGATGGGGAGTGACACTCACTCTACTAGATGTCTACGTAATCCCCCTCCATGTACGATATGCTTTTTCACATGCACATCTGGAGCAGGACGTTAAACATCAGAGAACTAAAATTTGATTAAAAAAGAATAGATTCAAACAACAGTTTTGCTTTGGGTTCATTACCCCTTCTTAGAAGCCACAATAATGTAAAAAAAAATCCACTTACGAGTATATTTTATTTCTAGCAGTCTTTGTTTATAGATAGATAATCAAAACAGGGCAGCTTATGGCGTGACATGGCAACTTCCATGTACATGATAGTGTGCCACGAGGTGAACCCTGAATCAGCCATGCAGCGAAAGATAGCCATTCCGACCAGTCACCCTCACTGGCCGATACACTCTCCTCACTCTCACAAGAGGTGACAAAAATGTTCTCGAGTACAGACAGGGAAGCTGCAGCAGTTTATCCCCGGAATGGTTAGAAAGCTGTTTGTACCCTGTAGTATCGGTCACCCGAAACAACGTGGAGTTATAAAAGCACTCCTCTGGCAGGAAGGACGGATTATTATATTAATGTATTTATCCGATTTTTTTAAATTTATTTATTTATTTGATTGTTGTTTTATGGCGCCCTCAAAAATGTTCCACTTTTACGATGGCGGCCAGCATTATGGTGACAGGAAATCGGGCCCGGGTTAGGGTCTCACCATCATCCGAGGGGTGCTGTCAGAACTTCCTATATACCACCGGAGAGGAAGCCAGCATGAGCTGGACCTCAGCTCACACCGACCGCACTGGTGAGAGGCTCAGGAGTCACTGTGCTGCGTTAGCATGCTAAACTCCCCAAAAGTGGAACAACTGTGACTTAAAACTGTAGCTTAAAAATGCCATAATGAAATGTAATTTTAAATTACAATGACTTGGTTGCCAGCAACCGTAAAAAAACAACCAAACAAAACTACCATCATTCCTATACAGACAACCTGTATTCCTTCATCATAGAAACATGTTATACAAAGATAGTATTATGTACAATGAATTTAGGAATTTGCATAATTCTTTGAAAATTTAAAATAATAGATCAGCTGGTGTGGTGCGTGATGTAATCCATGGAACTAGCCAGAACGAGACTACAGCAGCAAGGCGACAAAGGCCTCAGGGAGAATCTAGTGCTACGAAGTATGTCGAAAAGAATCATGTCTGGAATGTAAAGAGATCACTTCGACGTCATCATTTTCACAAATTCTGCAAAGAAAGAAAAAAAACAGAATACTTAATACAGCACAAGGCATTTTCATTTGTATTTTACGCCTCATCATTATCAATATTTCGAGCATCTGAGGGCAATCAACTTCACGGATGCAGAAAGCAGCTTGGAGTCCAGTGCATACAAATACAGATAGCCAGGTAACTGAGACAGTAGAACATGTCTTGCATTTGACGACCTCACTTCAATGGTCCAGTGGCTTGAGCTGAGACAGTGTAGACTTCTCGGCCAGCGATGGGCTCATAAGTCACTTAAACGCTCCTTAATAAATGTTTATGATAATGAAAACTTCTACAATAATTGGCATCATAAGTAATGAACGAGCACTGGAAATTTTTCCAGATGACACACTGACAGATAATCATTGAGAGAGTTATTCAGGACTGAGACAATCGTTATTCAGGACTGAGACAACTGCTATTCAGGACTGGGGTAATCACTATTCAGGGCTGAGACAACAATCTGGTTAACATTTTACCTTCATAATTCACTTGTCCGTCCCCATCTATATCAGCTTCCCGGATCATCTCATCCACTTCTTCATCTGTTAATTTTTCACCCAAATTTGTCATAACATGCCGTAACTCTGCTGCACTGATAAATCCATTCCCATCTTTATCAAACACTCGGAATGCTTCTCTGATTTCTTCTTCGCTGTCTGTGTCCTTCATTTTTCTAGCCATCATGGTGAGGAATTCTGGGAAATCAATTGTGCCATTGCCTGGAAAACCATAAAAACAATCCAAATACAGTAATGACGAACAGGTACGTCAGTTGGAGGCAGCAGTAAGTCATCAGCAGCGCCCGGACTGCCTGTGGCAAATATCGGAGCAGAGATTCACGAACCGTATAAGTCAGAGATTAAGATTTGCTGCTGATAACTGGATATGCCCTGTTGGGGATAGGGATATAGTGAATACTGCTCACCACATATGAGGACAAAGATTATGGAGAATGAAGAAGGAGAGGATACTGTTCGCCACATCTCAGAACAAAGATTGTGGAGGATAGGTAAAAAAGGGGACTGGCCACCAAATCTCAGGACAAAGATTGTCCTGGACAAGGAAGCAGATTATACTGCTCACCACATCTCAGGACAAAGACTGTGGAGGATAGGTAAAAAGGATACTGCTCGCCAAATCTCCGGACAAAGATTGTGGGGGATGAGGACGTTGAGGATGTTGCTAACTACATCTTAAAACAAAGACTGTAAGGGATAGGAATGTAGAGGATACTGCTCACCACACCTGAGGACAAAAACTGTGGGGATAAGGATGTCCAGGATATTGCTCACCACATCTGAGGACAAAGATTGTGGGATAGGGATTTCCTGGATAATGCTGACCACACCTCTGGAAAAAGATTGTGGGGGATATGGGTGCAGAGGATGCTGTTCACCACATATCTCAGGACAAATATTGTAGGGGATAAAGATGTCCCTGATAACGTTCACCACATCTCAGGACCAAAAAACCCATCAAATTTGCTATCATATCAATATACGATGAAACTTTGCATCAGTATTTCTGTGGTCCTTTAGATGACTGTTTTTAGGACGATTACACTCACCACGGGACAGAGAACAGCCTCCTCCTAACAGATCAATAATAAGTTTTCACATACCGTCGGCATCGACTTCATTGATCATATCCTGTAACTCAGCTTCCGTCGGGTTCTGTCCTAATGATCTCATCACAGTGCCCAGCTCTTTGGTTGTGATGGTTCCATCACCATCCTTGTCAAACAGGGAGAAAGCCTCCTTGAATTCTGAAAGGAAATTGATGGTATGCCAAAATATGTAACAAATATTCTCCTTTATCCTGTCATTCAGTTGTAGTTTTGTTTCATGATATTTGTACAAGACTGCACTGGTTTGTCATCTCCATTCTTAAGCTGTATGACATCCATAAAATATTTGTTTGTTTATGAATTGAATTTCGGGTTGCTGTCAGTGCTTTTCAGAGAATTTATGACAACCTATTCTATGCCTCTACGGCCATACTGACAATACGGTCTCGTAGAGCGATCATGCTTGGACAGGAAAACTGTGCTTCTCAGAATATTTTTCATGTGTCCAATTATATGTCATTGTCAGTAGAAATGCCTTCCTTATACGGCAGTCGAGCTTGACACCTGATACGTGTTGAAGAGCCGGCGCTGGCTGCCTGTGTGTTTGTAGACGTTCTAATGACCACGATACATAATACTCACCGGCAATTTGCTCTTCCGTCAGTTGGTCGGCCTGTAAAAACAAGGGTAAAGCCCTTCAGGTGCGGGATACATAGAACGTTAATGTGTCTCGATCCAACTGGGTGACTCCCTAAACATACACCTATGACAGATCAATAAGTTTTCCACCTAGCAAAGATGTGCAAAACTACATGTAGCTCTCATAAGAATTCAACCCACGCTCTCTAGGACAGCGTCAAGAACACCATCAAATTAATAAATCATTCGACAGATTCCGCTGGTAAATGTTCTTGCCCGAACCGCTCAGACATGTGGTAACATTTTGTGTTTTTCCACAGTGTTTTAATCATGCATTATAAAATGATCGTCGCTGTAGATTGCACAGGCCAGCAAGCGAAGTCGGCATGACATACATTTAACTTGCAACCTTGGTGTCTAAACCGACCAGTCGTCAACCAAAATGCACAGTCACTTTTAGTTGCCAAATTACAGCCATTTCGAGAATCTAATCTAGCATCTTTCATTTAACATCACTTCATTTTTTTTAAAATTCTGTTTAAGCCATGGTGGGAGGAGGAGGTGTAACTTCTTCAACAATTACATCAATAGTTAGAATAAAACCCTAAGTGAGGTAAATTGACAAGAGATCGGCTTTCATCAGTAACATGTGGCAATTTCCCAACTATAACACTGTCGTCGCTGCTGCGGTTTTACTTTCTATGCTGTAGTCATTTATAATCTAAAGCCGACCAGAACGCATGGCTATGTTCTAAACTACCGTAAGTGAACGCCTACAGAGAGACGACAGAGAACTGTATTGTTACACAGGTAACGCAGAGTGTTACCTGACGTCATTTCACGTAGATAATCGGTGGTATTCCATGGGGGATATTGTAACTTCTGGCACCATGGGGTGATCGAACTTTCATAAGTAATGAGACCTGTATTAGCTTTCGTGATCAATACAGGCCTGTTTACAAAATGGCCCACGACAAACATTCGCCATTGCCTATTAGTATAGGATGAGCGAACTACAGTTGGACTATCTCACAACTGGACATTTTTTGTGCACTTCCTGGGGCGAGGTTGGAAACAAGAACTGCTCGAGTGGAATTCGATACATTCGCTGTGTCTCCTTGGTTACTCAGTTGTATATCAAACAATTCCGCACTTCATTATAATTTCATACATATTAAAGGGCATAGTCGCTCTGTTTACACGACAATGGAAGACAAAAGCGACAAAATCAATGCGGTTCACTTCCAAAGTATAGCCAGTCTGTTCCATCGGTGAAAAAGGTTGTAATTATGTCAATGGCGTTATCTGGTCACATGACCTGAAAAAAGTGAATTACCAGCATGCAATTTAGCGTGGTGAGTTGATCTTTGTCCCACTCCCCTCCCCACTCCCCGTCACACGCCCACCTAACGTTGTTAATTCGGCTGTACCATTGATGAGAAACGTGTGTCGATCAGTACAGATTATGTGTAGGTTGTTATATTCACGCTTGTACTAATGAAACAACGTGTTACCATTTTACTTGATGACAAATACATGACTATTATGACAATTGGTGCTTGATGCGCGTAATCATCTGTGCGACCCAGCGTGTTATTTTCATGACTTCCGGTGTATTTTGACTGCGAAAACAGCATGCTCCTTTCCTTTTCTTAAAAATATTTAAGATGATATTTCATTTTATACGAACATGGTGATGTATTACGGTGCCTATTTGTTCCTTATAACAGAGAATTCCAAAACTCATTACGTGTTTTCATAATTTAGCGTCTTTGCCATCTAAGGTGTAAGATATTTCCATTCCAAAACAAAGATTCCCGTTGATAGTCCTGGTATGATTCTTCACAAAGATTACCCTATGTTGGTTATCCCGATGACAGGTTGCTCTAGCCAGCAACAGAAGGCTCACTCTGTATACCATGGCCAACATTTTCTGATCGAAGGAGGCGAGCGTTTATAAGCTAAGGCTTGATGTGCCCGTGTATTCATCACCAGTCGATAAGAGGCCTGTGCAGATCTGGCACCAACTTTGCATGCAGATTCATTCCCATTTCAAAAACAGCCCATGAAGCTTAAATGTTCAACTCCTGTTTCCCTTTAGGTTATAATACAGTCAGTCGAGTTGGGTAGTAAATGATTGATATATACTCTAGAAAATTCAATAAAAAGAAGCTTAACCTTCCAGTTCTTGTGACATTTAACAAGAGTTTTTTTTCTTCCGGAGATTATAAGTCTGATTGGGCAAACTGCCAAAATGCCAGCGTCTCTGCTACAAGTTAACTCCCCCTTATGTTAGATAATATCTGTATTTATCTGTTTTGAACAAAATGGGGTTCCCTTCGTATATGACATAACAAAGAATGCATACAATCCTGAATGTCCATCGGTGTGGCATGGCCCTCATACCAACACCTACCAGCACAACAACCGGGAAGTAGGAGTTATACCAACACAGCTGTCGTTTTGTAAACCTTCTTCTGTCGATAACAGAAATCAATGGCCAGAAAGTTGGGCAAAACGCTGGAACAACAACAACCCGAAACATGTAAACACATCACGGAGGCCAGCAGACTGTATTTGGTTAATGAAATATTGTTAAATATATTTCTGTTTGAAACAATGTATCGCCGTTTATGAACTGCCCACTTAAAGTACCTCTGCATTCTCTCGCATAGCAAGTAAGCTTAACATTTCTGAATTTTTAATTAATGCAGATTTGTTAGTCCGACATTTCACTTGTTTGCAAGTGATGTGCATCTGATAATAGTGAACGCAGGATGCATCATTTGTTGCACGCGAGTGAGGAGAGTGTTGCACGCGAGTGAGGAGCGTATGCGAGAATATCTATCAACAGTTCCCCGTCTATTAATATCTCCCACGTCTTTATGCTTTGTTGGTTGTGAATGACTCATTGCATATGTTTAGAGAGTCAATTAAACCACTGTTCCGTAGAAACAAAATAAGACTAACTACATGACGTCATCATTCAAAAGATTTAATATTTATGGTTTTAAACGAACAGATAGCAAATATGTTTTGTGTGGAAAACATTTTCCCTGCGATAGCCTATTCAAACTGAGGAGTTTGTGAGATGACTTAAAATGTCATTTACTCGAACCTTTTGAATGTTATTGAACAGCCTCTTTAAGGGATTCAATCCTCTGTGCAGAGTCCCGCTGCCCCTGAAAGGATGCACAAACCGCTTGTGTGCTGTGCAACAGCTGTCGGTTTATGTCTCACAGGACTTAACTGCACCTCTGTGAACACCCGAACAGATTCAGACCAAGGAGGTCACATGTTAAAGCATTCCAGCCAGTCAGAAGTGCTGGGGGGGGGGGGGGTTAGTTTGTATTGGCGTTTTCCGTCCCACTGGGGCGATGCACGCCAGACGGGGTTTGAGGTTGTTAGCATTCGGTAAAGTCAGATGTGCTGTTCCTGAGCGCTGTTTATATGTATGGCGTCAGCCAGTCAGAAGTGCTGTTCCTGAGAGCTGTCTATATGTATGGCGTCAGCCAGTCAGAAGTGCTGTTCTTGAGAGCTGTCTATATGTATGGCGTCAGAGATTCATTTCATCCCATTCAGCTGGTTCAGCGTTAATTGTTCGCAGAGCTCCGCCCATTTATCAACTTGCTTACATCAGTTAACACTCAAAGGTTCAATGCAATTGTTTAAGTCGATCTGTATGAGATTGCTACAGGAGTATCATTGGAAAACCCCTGGCACAGTTCATGGGGAACAGCCGCCTTTTGGCAGGCTGAGGCATCTTTCTAATTTTCTTATCCAGTGAAATTCACGTATCGCTCCATGTTGAAAATTCACATGTGTAGCACAAATCCTCTTATATGTGTTTTTTTTTGCACTTTCTCCGGCCATGCGTCATTCTTACCCCTAAATTACTGAACCTTTAGAAATTTCCGCTTTATGGTGGCTCTTATGCAAGACTGGGACATGCAGTTGCGTCCCCTTGCACGAGTTGTGTGTGTACTGCAACTAACAGGGGAAATCTCTGCATATGTCACTAGTGATGTAATGAGCGGAAGCCAATTTAATTATAAAGCTTATGTAAGAGTTTGCAAGATTTTAAAAGCTCAACTCACTACCTTTTAAACCGGATACACCTTTTAAACCGGATACACCGATAGTTCATTAGTACCTGCTCTAATTAGCACTCATGCCTGGTCACTTTTCGCCATTAGCAACAGAAAACCCCACCCAACCACCCCACCTACTATGCCTTCTGTCCGCCTTTTTTTATGAACTACACACCCTAACCATACATTTTCCCTCTTGTCCGCTCGTCTCGACATTAGGAAGAACTATCTGATCGTTTGATTTTGATCATCGGTCCGGAACGGCTGTTGTACGAGCACGACATATTCATGAGACCGACACACTGAAACTAAAGTTTAAAAGACTGCGCTAAAGCTTTTGATATACTACGTCTAGTGACTACACAGACGAAAGCCTTATCAAGAGGACAATGGTGTCGGAGTGACCGAGTGGGTCTGAATGGCCCCAGACAGGACGTCCCTAGTACACCGGACAAGGGAAGGACAGTGGCTAGAGAACCCATGACGATGACGTGGGCCTAATCAGGCACATAATGCCTTTATATACCCACTGTGAGGTTTGTTTTTTCACTTAACAATGCGACAAACAAACAATTCTGCTCGGATTTAACAAGGAACACCATTCAATCTGATAATAACCTGCGTCTGTTACTGACGTCAGTGTATATATATATATAATGTGGTGAACATATTTGACATATCGACAACTTTTCCACGGGTTATCGTTAACCACAACTCTCCTTGATTTGCTGTAGATACACAACCAGAAATCGTGTAAACAGGAGGTCCATTCTGGCGGATGTTGAATGTTACCACGTGACCTGTACTTTCTCGCGCTCTCTCGCTCTCTAAAACCTGTTTCATCGCAAGTGCGCTCACGTGTATGCGGCGGAGAGGGTGTGAAATCGTCAGGGTCTGGTGTAACTAGTGACGGTGCAGCGGAGTGAGGTCAACACAGGCTGGCGGTCTTAACTTACCAGAACTATCACGTGACGCCGGTGTCAAGAAAACAGCGTCTCTCGGGGGAGGGAGGGGGTGCAGAGGGGTGGGGTGACAAACAACGGCCTAAGTAATATCTTCTTGGATATGGCCTGCACAAGCTCTTGGGGGTCACGTGACTTGACAATAAACCCTATCCAACATGAGAAGTGGTCATTACGAGGTTGAGAATCTGCCCTGCTATTTACAACCCATACAGATTCTAAATTTCAAAGCAGGAAATATTTTCGACGTGGTGAATGCATAGCTATTTCCCGTAACTTGTTCGTTCCTTTGTTCTTCACCGTGGCCTACTGTGCCGAATGTTAACTTACATGATAAATATGCCGCCTATAAATTTAAATGGTAAATATGCATGTCGACATCAGAAGATGTAAATACGGCACAAACGTATGTAACTTTCATGTACACGCTTAACTACACTATTCTTCTCTTTAGGTAAATATATACAAACAGTAACGAATGGCCGATACGCAGGTCAGTGACCTGTGCACGTGTAGGCCTATGCGTTGTACTGACCAACTAAGCTATTGGCTGCAAATCTACAGTATATGTGGCACATTCGGGTCATTTACACTTCATCAATGTCAGGTCTATTCTGGCCCATACAACGTAACAAACTATGCAGGCAGATCTAATATCGTGTCACTTAAACCACTTAATTACAGCTTAGATAATAGTACTTTTGTTAACTTAATTGGAACTGTTTCGAAGATCAACTCTATCCGACGCGAAGGTGGGCTTGATAACAGCGTATGTCCTGACAACTACACATAACACACAAAATGCCACCTCAATTGAACAGCATTAACATGGTATAAAGCTGGCGAGTATACGTCCTGCAATTATAAGTCACCAATCAGACGTGCATTTCTTACAACCCTCAAGCTGACACAAATTTTTGGACAGATAAAGTGTTAGCAAAAACCGGCATAAATTTATGGCTATACTATGGTGGTTTACCTAGGTATGAAGAGGTGACATTACAGCTAAACAAATCAGATCTGCTCAAGCCGAGTTTTTTTTTTTCACTTCCCGTCACCTAAGTCATTCCTACTAACAGCAACACATGTCCTATCACCGCCCCACGAACATACATGACCTGGATCTATACGGTCTTATAAACACAGGCCTTCAGGTAAGATTGTAATTTCTATAGTGACCTAAGCTCAGGATGTTGCTGGTGAGTTACATAGTTCATATTAATATACATGTGTTCAACGTGCAGGCAGAAAGGATGAATGGATATATAAATACACTTATATGACTGTACTTACATATGTGAACATAGGTGTGCCAGTCAGTGCTATAGTAAATCGTTCAAGTGTTCCCTGTAATATTATTCGTCACTTTTAAGACTCTGGTCCTAGAAATCCCCATACATATTCATTTGACCGGTGGGTGCCATAAAACCCTGTACGAACAGTGACTCAGGCTGGGCTGGTCGGCGTCCTCCAGCTCGACATTATTTACATGATTACATATGGAAGTCAGCAGGCCACTCAACTCCTACCTAACCGCCTTTCACACTACAAACTCATCATAAACGGTCAATTATACAATCACCAGATGCTTGGTCTGGTTAACATAAAAACAGGTTTCTTGTGATCTTCGCCCAAAAGCGCAGCATACAGCCAGCACACGTGGTGGGTTTGTCTGCTCGCCCAGGTGGCTTCGGCGGTACACTCAGTTGGGACATTATCTGCCTATAGAAGTACCGCTCAAGTTGCTCAGAAACTATCTTCTTCTGAACTTACAGTTACTTCTCAATCGTTGAAAGGAGAAGAGTTCTGCGTGGAAATGTCTCACTCACCATGGCTGTGTAGAAATCTGTATCGTCGGCAGTCTCCGATCAGGTTCGCGCTCAACCCGGTTGAAGGTATGCTATAACTTTGTAGACAACACCCAACCCACTGCGACAAGTCCTCGGCCCGGATTGACAAGGGAGCAGTCGTTATTTCTACTAACCCGCGTTCTCTTTACCTCGGTGTGTCGTCACACGCTAACCTCACACAGCTCACTGAGCTTAGGAATAGATCGAACAGCTAGATTGATTCAGCTAACGACCTTATTCTGAGGGAGCCAATTGACGAACTGTCGGACAAAAGCTGTAGAAGGCGCTTGATCTTAATTTGATACCTCTTGTATTAGCCATTATCTCTACGGATGACTGCGGTGTTGCGTGGCTGGCTGGTCTCGCTTTGTACTCGCAGTATGCATGTTCACTAATGCCTTCTACAATACGAACAGAACAAGTACATGGCGTTTAATACAAAGCTTTTTACTTTTACCAAGTGAAGCATATATCGATCAGCATACATGTCGGGTTGTTTGACATGTTCATGCTTGTGACGGGCCAGAGCACACACACACACATAACACTAACACAATATTTACTCCTGATATACTGAGACAACCAAGTTTTTTTTCAATAAACCTTGGAGACAACCAGCCCAAGGTTTATTGAAAACTGGGAGATTTGCTGACTGACTTTTGTTTTAGATGCATAAAAATAAATACCGTTAGAGAAAATTAAATCAAAGGAAATGATATTCAGTTGGAAAACAGAATTCTTGATGAAGTGAACAGCAATGCCAATGCGCAGTCATACATCAAGGGTTAGGTCACATATTTTACACATTTCCCTTTGATTTATTAATTAATTCACTTGTTTTTTTTATTTTTTACGCCGTGTTCCAGAATATTTCAATTATGCGCCGGCGGCCAGGAAACCCGAAGGTGCTGGGGAGAAAAACACGACCAGGTTGTTCGCTGGCCTTTCCACAAACTATCGGAGAGAAAGCCATGCGGCCTGAGCCACATTTCACCTTTAATACTACGGTTTGGGGGCGAAAATAGCGGACAAAACGCAGTGAAAGTTACCAGAGATAAAACGAGCGTCATAGATTAAGTCATCGAAAAAATGAGTTTGACAAAACATGCAATATATGGTACTTGAAAAAGCCTAAATCCTCTCTCTACATTGTGTAAATGATTTTTTCCAATGCGTTAAGGCTTCTTCGCGATGTGTAAAAGTTTCCCCCCGGCTTTTAAAGGTTTTCTTCACACTGAAATTGGTTCTTAATGTCAGAGGCGTTTTCTGAACAGCGGAGGTGTTTTTTTCTGTGCAATTAGGTTTAAGTTCGGCAAAGAGTCACTTGATCTCAAGAATCATAATGAGGTATTATATCTATTCTAAGAAGGAAGATGTCCACCATTCTTGGGTTAACTGTTGGCACCAATGACAAAATCTTCCAAAGAATGTACAACAGACATATGTCTCATTACACATGCGTAGACGGTGAACAAATTGTCCCCAAAGTGTCAATATTTTCATGAAGGCACATATTGACAGTTTTGCCTATGTGGTGCCTGACACCACATAGGCGCGATAAGTCAAAAAGGTGAATTTCACAGTTTTTTGAAGCTTACTATAAGGTTAGATAGATAAAGCAGGTGCGCCACGGACTGACGGACAAACGGAGGGACGCCGATCATTCCACAGCCCCGTAATCCTATCGGTCGCCTTGGGGATGTGGGGTGGAGTGGAGTTTGAGGAGAAAACCACTAACGTTGCTATAAAGAGTTAAACTGCAATTTAAAAGATGAGAACTTAGAAATATCACATTTTGAAGATCTTTGATGTACATTTATTTATTAATGCAGAAAGAGGGGTAGTTATAGAAAGGTCACAAAAGTGTCCGAGGGGCCTCCGTGGTTCAATCGGTTAGCGTGCTAGCGCAGCGCAATGACCAAGAAGCCTCCTACCAACGCGGTCGCTGTGAGTTGTCAGCTCATACTGGCTTCCTCTCCGGCTGTATGTGGGAAGGTCTCCCGGGAACCTGCGGATGGTCGTGGGTTTCCTCCCACCATAATTCTGGCCGCCATCATATAAGTGAAATGTTCTTGAGTACGGCGTAAAACACCAATCAAATAAATCAAATAAATCAAAAGTATCCGGATAGTGTCAGGTAAATTGATGAAAACCACTGCACCGAGACACTTGTAGACCACTGCATCCAGACACCTATAGGCCACTTCATCGAGACACCTGCAACCCACGGCATGCAGACACCTGTAGACCGCGGCATTCAGATCACAGTATCAGGATCGTATCGTTTATCTTGCGAAAACAAAGTAAATCAATCCCTTTAACTGTTTCTGTTTACGTTATGCTGCAAACATTGTGATATAAAAGCCGCATACAGGCTAACAAGTGCAGGCCCTATTTCAACCCGGGGTATAAGTTTTCAAGTTAAAATTTATAAAATAGATGTTTATTTATTTGACTGATGATTTACGAACCCTAGGGCAAATCTTTAGAGTCTGATTTTGTGTATTACGCTAAATCTCTTCATTGCACTCTTTGACATTCGATCTGACAAACTCGTTGTGATTGTACATATACAACGCCCTAATAGATTTCTCAAAAAACAGCACTAAAATTGTATGATAAAACTTAACGAACCTTCCTCCACTACCACCAACCCCCCATCTCCACCCCGCAACCGCACACATACACACACGCACACGCACAAACACACACACACTCACACACTCAAACACACGCAGACACACACACAAGCTTTGTAACCAGTTTTTCGATTAGTTCACCTGTAATTCTACATGGCACCGACAAAGGTCAAACACCGGTGCTCATTTGTTGTGGGTAGAATGTAGACCTTTGTATAGCCAAGTTGTCTGCATGTAGCTTTCCTTCAGTCAGACCTTCAAAGGCAGTCCCACATGCACACTGCAGTCAATGACCACCTCGGTGGTCTGGTGATTAGAGCGTCCGCCTCTAGATAGGGAGATCCGTGATCAATCCCAGGTCGGGAGATTCAGGAACAATACCTGGCCTTCTTATACCGTGGACTTTAAAAATGGTATACTTGATGGTGTCTGGTTGGGTGCAGGACTGGTCGGCCCGGTGTCAGTATAATGTGACTGGGTAGGGTGTTACGTCTGCTGTCTTCGGCATGATACTGCAGCACTTTGGCGGCAGGACCCTGGCACTAGGAGACACAGCATATTTGCATATAAATATATAAGGACTCCTCGTCATATGCCTGACAATTTGTTGGCCAGAGTCTCGTGTTACCTACGCCTGTGTGTGCATATAGGCTGCGTATTCTGCTCTAAATTTTATACGCAGTCTTGTAGTACGCACTACCTTACATTATAAACATGCGATGAGAAACAAAAAAGAATTAAAACTGCAATTGTTTTCGGAACAACCCACTAAAACTTTCTGTAAAAATCAGATAAAAACACTTAAAATTAAAAAAGAGCGCCAAAATACGGATCAATATAAACCGTGAAAATACTCTAAATTCCTTTCATACTGACATCAGTTTTTTTTAAAGCCCACGATAGACAGAGACATATTGACTTAAATCGTTTTTTAAACCGTCAAAGCAAGGAATGATATTTTTTCAGATGTGGTATTCATTGCATACTCGATCAGTCTTTGGCTTTTGTATCTTTTCTTTTTATCTTGGCCAAGTAAAAAGCTAGAGTTAGCAGCGACGAGCATCTATGCATGGGTTATTGGATATCTTGGCGGAGATAGCAGCTAATTGCATCTGTGCTTAGGCCATATCTGTATTCGTCGGAATCGCAATTAACTTGCCAGTCTATCATATGACTCTCGTATGACCGTTTGGGCACTAACGTCCCTTGGAGACTAGTTTTCTTCCACCACCATGGTGCGCATACATGTATCTCGGGAATGCTCGTCATTTACTTGCCAACAGTTGTTGATTGGCGTAATAAAGCTCACCCCCTTGGTATAAGTCAAAAGTTTCAAGTGTGGTGTTAAACAACAATAAAATGAATAAATAAATAAATATAAATAATAACATACTGTCGAGAAAAGATTGATGACTATGACATAAATTTAATGATTTATTTGATTGGTGTTTATCACCGCGCTCAGGGATTTTCATATTACCCCTGACAGGATCATGGATGGAGGGATTCGGAGTGCCCGGACCTTTGTCAGATCACTGACAAAACTTCTGACTTCAAGCCGGAGCTGAAACAGCGCGAACTGGATTCGAACACCCGACCTTATAGGTCATCCTAATTTATTTATTTATTTATTCCATTGGTGCTTTATGCCGTACTTATATTTCACTTATACGACGGCAGCCAGGATTATGATGTGAGGAAACCGGACAGAGCCCTGGGGAAATCCGCGACCATTTGCAGGTTACTGGCAGAGCTTCCCACGTACGGACGAGTCAACCTAATTATCAGGGCTTTAACCACCTGAGGAAGGCGGGAAGGCCCCCCAGTAACCTGTGGATGACCGTGGGTTTCCCCAGGCCCGATTTCCTCCCACCATAATACTGGCCGTCGTCGTACAAGTGAAACATTCTTGAGTACGGCGGAAAACACCAATCAATTAAATAAATAAATAAATAAACAAATTTGAGCCGGCGAGATTTCCAACTTGGCATAAATGTCCAAAATTAAAGTTAAAGGACAGATTAGTGGAAAGAAGGTTTAAATAAATTTTGTTTCTTGTTAATGTGCTACTGTTATGTAGACCATTAACTTCTTTTCATCCAGGTGTGATATGCGTTTTTGCAGTCTTGTTCAGTGATGCAATGGCTGCTAGAAATCCCGCAAGCACAAGATTTATAACATAACGTTAACATACATTTCACAAGGTATTTTTTCAACGAAAAGGAAGCGTTTCTGTGGTACAGATTACTTTTTAGTGTAAGCTAGGTAAGTTACGATTTAACGTATTGTGCAGTTTAAGGGGCGTAACTCTTTGTGACATCTTGAATTATTTAGAAAGTTTTTCTCTGGGCAACAGAAACAGAAATTTATCAAATTTAGGTCTTATTACATATCTCCCTTATTATCAGATTCGGGCCAGATCATACTCTACATACATGCACTTGAAATCACAGGTCTCTCCACATGGAAGAATGGATTTGCGAAGAAGAGAAACTGAATACATTTGTTAGTGCTGGGCCGTCATTATTGTTATCCTATTTCTTATGGGCCATTTTACATACACACACACCACACTGTAACACTGACCTATCAAAAAAGTCAAACTTAGAAAGAACAGATCGCATTTAAACAAAGTATGCATCATCTAAAAGGCCATTTTGTGTTGTTTCCAAATGTAGTCTTCATTACTTTCAGCGTTGTTTTCCACTGATTAATTCCGAAATAAAGAGGGAGTTGCTACGGTGGAATTTTTTTTACCATACTGAACAGGCTGAAGAACAGTGGCATTACAATGGAAAGAAGGTTTTCATAAATTTTGTTTCTTGTTAATGTTTTTAGTGGCTAAACATCCTCTGATTGCTATATGTCTGCATTTTACGTGTATGTATATGTGGTACAAAAGCTGTATCTATATTCGATGGGGAGGTACAACAGCTACAACAAGATTAACGTTGTCGCGTACTAGGGAACTGACGGCTTACCATGTCGCTAGCACAAAACAGTGAAATGCACCTATTTTCTATCTGAGACAGTCACCTCTCGTTCTTCGCAATACATCTTTCGAATAACCGCCTGAAGATATTTCTTGTTGCTGAACTGCCAGGAGTCATTAAATCCCCAGAGCTGAAATGAGTTTATATTATGAGTGAGGCAGGCGACAGATCTCAGTTCAGGGTACTAATTCTTGACCATTCAGAGCACGTATTTGAATCTAGCTATTCAACTTGTGAAGAACTTTATGGTGGTTTCCTCCGAGTCCGATCCGGTTTCCTTTAGAAACTTTCAGGTTTCGTCCAGATTTTACCTGGTTTCCTCCACCCATATACCTAATTGCAGCCATGAAAAGTCAGTATTCTTAAGTTTGACGAAAAGCATCAACCAACTGAGTAAATACATCATCTGTCGAATTAATTGTTAATACATGTGGTGTAATTACTGTAACTACTCCGAAATACTGGTCATGGTATCAACCAGCATCTCCAGCAAATGACTGAAATATTTGCCGATGTGGCGTGAAACCATGATCAGTCATTTATGCGTCAACCAGGGAACAAACAGGAGACATACTGACCAGCCTTCTAGCAATTTGAAATAGCCTTTTTACTCTTTTGTTATAGTTATCCGACAGGGGCTATTACCCCGAGCCAGTTGTTCTTCCGTTCCTGCAATACCGCGCCACATCCAACACAACAAAAGGGTAAGGGTTTCCCCAAGGACTTTCCATTTTCTACATACCTAAAGACTCAATCCCAACAGTTACGATTGCTTTTAATGCAGTACGAACTTTGGAGTTTGGTTCACAATAAGATCTGAACCAAATTTTGCACCCATATTTATGAGCAAGAATGTCTACACTCATGATTGTTGTGCATGGATTGAACCTCCCAGCACTGTATACATCTACATGAAACAGAGTTGTAAAAGGCATGTCGCTCCCAGGGACAAGCCAGCACTATATTTAAGCGATCTACAGACTTTGAACTACCGTCGATGGCACGGGATTTAAACTTAGACCAGAGGAGTTCGTCAGATGCTTTAATATTGTATGCATGCCCAGATAAATTCTGATAGTTTTCAACAAAGGATTACCAATTCTTGGGAAGCACTGGAAATTCCATTTCAGTGCCTATGCCATGACTAAAACCATGCCGTATAACCACATTAGATTTCTGCGTAATATCGGACATCTGAGGCCATCGATGGTAACCCCGGGCAACAAGCGCCCTGTGCGTCATGCCAAATAGTGTTCTTCTGGAGTTGTAAAAGGTTCCTCACTTTACTTATATCGTAGAAGCCCTGAAGCAAACAGTTATTTTCCAGTAGCAGCCATTACATGATTTTTGCGAAGATAAACACAGGCTAACTTATTTTTAATCGCAGATGATATATATTTCTCGTAATTATCAGCATGATAACTACATTTTTCTACCAATCTTTGAGGTAAATAGTATTAATGCAAATGTCTTATCATGGAACTCTGGGTAAAAGTCGCGTGTGACCTTTATATCGAGGTCACAGATACAGCCATTTTGGTGTACCGAATGTCCAGCTTCTGGAAGGCTCCTGTGCTGTATATTGGCTCGTAAAGCTTTCTACGGCTTGAATATTTGAAGTCTATAGTCTCTCATTTAAATACGGTTATATAAAGACTGAGGTCGCAATACAATTATCCGCTAATTATAGCCAACATGTTCTGTAGTCAATATCACATGTAGTGAAAATCTTCTGCGGACAAAAGGTTCTATATTCAACAGCTAAAGAGCCTATAAGTCGACATGTTCTACAATCAACATGTCCTAAAGAGAACATTTCTAGAGTATAGAAATACTCTTCCATAATCAGCGTCTTTCCTCGTCAATATTTTCTTTAGTCAACACTTCCTTTAGGCAACACCTTTTCTAACCACCATGTCACCTACCGGTAACACCTACCACAGAGGATAATATGTACAACAAATATAGCCAGAGACCGCTGTGTGAACCCAGCGATGGATCGAGCACAGGATGGAATGTATATAGAGTATGTGGCTGTGCACGGGCCCAGTAAGAATAGAAAATAACAACAAAACAAAGACAATGAAAATCATGGTAAAATGTACTATACACGACACAGTCATTGCCCTCGCCATCTTGCTCAACATGTAGGAAGAAACAATGGTGAAACGTAGCTCTGTAGAGTAGTGGCAAGAATCACAAGGCTAACATTTAAAACTGAGTAAAAGCCGAATGAATACAACTAATAAATAAAACTTTAGACTGAAACATCTTACATGCTCTATTAAGTAAGACATGTCAACTGCCATGAATAAAAGATGTTCTTCACCTTCTCAAATTTTTCGTACTCTGAAATATTTAATACTGGATTAAGGGGGTGCTTGACTGACGAATAGCTAACTTACGAGTTTCATTACAGCACGTAAATCATTGTTCTCGTATTTGTTTTTTCCAGCAGTGATTAACTATCTAGTTGATATCATCTAGTCTTACATTTAAAATAGAACGATCAAAGATTCCTGGACCAAATCATGAAGAATGTGGATTAAATACAGGCAGAAAAATAGGTAATATGTCCACAATTTTCTACAGTGTATTTCATAATTACCTCAAACTCAATAAGCCAAGAACACCATATAAATCAGTGAAACAGTGTTGTGACATGTGGTATGTGTCGTAGGCATGTATTAACCTCTGTAAGTAGCAACTACTTAGTGATATTGAACGCAAATTCATTATTTTCCGTCTTCATACGCAGCAAACATAATACAATGTCAGTCCGCTGACAGTTATGACGTGAAAATCATAATATACCCACTAACACCTCAGGGGATCACGTGATACTATTCCGTGCTGATGATAACTGGTACATGAAAAATAAAGTTTATAAAGAAACCGTGTGGCTATTTTAGGTGTGGAACATTCTCCCCAATGTTACATTAAACCTATAATACACCGAGGACATTCCAGGCACAGGCAATCCCACGAAATGTATACAAATAAGACTGAACAGTAACTGCTCCACTCCGCACAGTTATCTCCCCTGACATTGTTACCCGACACAACGATACAATACACACAGAACAGTCATTATCACAGGTGGAATGTTGATATCGCATGGAAATGTATCATGTCAACTTCTTACGGGAAAAGATTACCAGTTCCGGAAGTGTCATTCTTTTGAGATGACTTTCATAAATTCTGCAAAAAAAAAAAAAAAAAAAACAAGAAAAAAAAAACAGAAAAGAATCAGACGATGACATTAATGTCATACCCCAGCATACATTACCCTTGAATTTTCAATACAATGGATATGGTTTATTTATTTACTTGATGTTTGCTACACGCCGTGCTGAAGAAATTTTCAATTTTACGATGGTATTCAGATTTATGGGTTGCCCCCGGAATACCCGGAGCAAACCACTGGCGTTTGGCAAGTAACTGACGAACTTTCACATATTTGAAGTTTGTTCATAGTTCATTGTTAAAAATTTAAAGGCGCATTCCTAGTAAATCAACACCACTTGGCGAGCCCTACAAAATCAGGACACGTCACATCACCGAACTATTAACTGAACTGTTAACTGGATTGTTCACTGCTATTTATGCTTCAGGTATAAGGCGTAGAGATTTCACATTTTGGTAGACAACCACAACTGTGCAAGCTCTAGTTTCCCAGTTGTGGCGTACACATGTAAGTCATACAAGAAGAAGGCCAGGGATTTCAACTAACATGTAACACCACCTGATTGCCCACACGAGCTTACGAGCTCATGAGCACATGCACATTGCCTCCATGAACCCGAGACGTGAACGAGACGAAAGGCTGATCTGGGGGATTCCCCGGGATAAGGCTGGCAGTGAGCCATCGTTTGGGGGTTTGCATTTTAACTAAAAGTCGTTGGCAAGAATCGTACGTCCAATCCTGGCAATAATCCACCTTTTGGGGCCTTACGTTTCTGCTATATATATATGCATGTATGTGAATGTGTGTATGCTTGGGTTTAATGTCGAACGCAACAACTGTTCAGTCATATTATGACGAAGAGTTGTTATAATGTATATATACTGTGTCACATACCAGTCACATTATACTGACACCGGGCCGACCAGTCCTGTTTCCTTGTTCTAACCTCTCAACCAAGGCAACAACAAGTGGCATTTTTAACGTCTTTGGTATGGTGGGACAAAGGCTTGAACCCGGATCTCCCCACCCGACGTTTCGGCAATATCTCAGAGGTCAGCAAGGTTCGTATGGCCATTAGGTGGTGTTACATCAGGTTTATTGCGTATACAACTTTACCTGTTGACTTTGTGTGGTCAGCATGGCAAACACACTCAACGTGTTCTGGGGTACCGTTTTAAACACCGATATGAATCAATCGGTCAATCAAAACTTTGAAATATGTCGTGCACTCTAGCGTACTTTGGGTTTTGGTTGGCGGACTTGCTGTGTCCAGCTTCATAAAGCTCACATCGCTCTGTAAACACGTATTCACGTACCAAAAGCAGGCCTATACCGGCTTCTATAAGACAAGCAAAATGCAAAGGAACAACGAAAAATCCCGTGTGACTGAAACATTAGCAATGAAACAAGTACGACGTGAAACCCCAAGCACTCACTCATTCACGAACGACCCCAACTGGATCGGAAAGTTTGAACTGGGTGACTCAAGACATCCCACTTGAAGATAAGGTTTACCTTCAAAGTCTATTTTGCCGTCTCCGTCTATATCGGCCTCTGCCATCATTTCGTCTACTTCCTCGTCAGTCATCTTCTCACCGAAATTTGTCACAGCAAACCTCAATTCCAGCGCGCTGATGTAACCGTCACCATCCTTGTCGAAAACTCGGAAAGCCGTTTTCACTTCCTCCATCCAGTCGGACTTCATCCGATCCGCCATCATCTTGGCAAACTCTTCAAATTCTATCGTTCCGTTTCCTGAAAAACAAGGTACATGTAGTCATCTGGGTATGTAGGTGGTTTTATTGCGAAGGAACTGGGTCCTGAGTGGCTCTTTGGAAATTCATGTAAGCAGAAAGTGCTATTTCATTTCATCATTTCTTCTTTTAATCATTGAACACACATGTGTTTGGTCAGTTTCCTGAAAGCGTTTCATATAGAAGTGTACACCTGTTAGGTAGTAAGATATTTGATTGGACGATAATTTAATAGTTCACAGAAGCGAAGCTGCCTTGTAGGGTCTCAGTTTATCAGGTTTGCTAGTTCTGTGGTGAGTTAGTTTCTTAACCTGTTCTGCCAGTGTCCGACTTTATGCATAGCAAACTGTTCTGGTAAATGTCTAAATAATAGCAACTTTCACGTCAATGGGTTACATAGAATTGGGTAGGAAGAATACTAAAATATTAAGTGCAATTTATTGGACGTCAGTTTTTGTCTAGAATTAGTAAATGTTACGTTGCGGTCACACTTCCTGAGACCCACCATCTATGTCAATGAGATTGATGAGCTCCGACAGCTCGCTCTCCGTCGGGTTGTGGCCTAGTGTCCGCATGGCGATCCCTAATTCGGCCGAGTTCATCGTTCCGTCTCCATCTTTATCAAACAACGAGAACGCTTCCTTCAGCTCTGAAACAAGGACACGTCAACTGTACAACTGGCCTATTAGAAGTAATGTAAAAAGATTGTGACATAACTTTACCAAGTCAACTACATGTAAGTCAATGCAAATGCTTCTGTTGTGTATTGATTGCTTGTTTGTTCATTTACTTATTCACCATCAAATTGGTTGGCGTTAATGAAGTCCAATGGTCCAATTCAGGCCATTTTAATGTAGACATGAAAGATAAACAGCTAAAAGCCACTGGTCGTTCTTGATATACTGCATATATTAAACACCTACGTTAACAAAACGATTAACACAGGTATACTTTCAAGCGAATTACATCAAATGAGAGATAAACGACGAAATTAACACAATGTGGACATAAACTGCAGATGGTAAACAGTTACTTCAAAAATGCACTGCTTTCAGTCCAAGAGAATCTCTGGGATGACTTCATTTGCGGTCAAGTGAAGACTGAGAAACCCTAAAAGACTTGGTCTGTGGACCAAACTTAAATCGGGTAACGGTAAATGACCAGGTTTGCGGGGCTAATACAAATTATTTACCAATTTGCAATCCATATTGTATTCCGTCCTTGTAATAGGGGAGAATATCATGACAGGCTTTGAAACTCAGAACGATAGAAAAATTGCAGAGTCAAGAAGGCAATGTACATGTTGTAGTATGTTAATTACTTACCAGCAAAGTAACAAACAGTTAGCTACAAGACCTGCAATAATTTCAAACATAACGAATGTATACATGTAAAAAAAAGGAAATGGGCGAAACCGCTTCCAAAAATATGACTCAAAAAATAGACACTAAAGTTCATGAACTCGATACACTCGTTGTTTTGACAGGTCGTCGTGATATTGTGAAATAAAATTAAAGCTGAACTCCAAAACCTATAAGTTTACGGAACTTCTGTTTATTACATCCTGGCGAACAGGATTCCAGATCCAAGGTTTCTTGATATTTTTTGGCTGAATCATGAATGCCCTTAAAGAAAGTTCATCTTGAGAATCCGTTAACATGGATCAAATCAGAGATGTGAAGCTTGTGACGGTGATGTTAGAATTTCACAATCTTCAGAAGGGTGATGAACGAGCCAATGAAAGGGTCGAAGGGGAGATGCGGATGTTACCTGGGAAGAGGCGGATCTGTTCCTGAGCACATAAATCAGGGAGACAATGTATATACTTATTATGTACAACGTGCGTAACAATTTCTCCTAGATGAATTCAACCATGGCCTCTTCAACCACGTCTGAGTGACAATATCCCCTATGGGAATAAATTAACGTATTGTTTTAGCTTCATGATGACGATGTATTGGACCAGGTCGTATCCGGTTTCACGTCGAACTGTCGATCAAAATTGCTGTTATCCAATCACAACCTTCGTATAATTGTCCTGTCACACTTTCTGATCACGCGTAACAAACGTTTATGATGAGTTTGGTACAAGAAGCAGGTGATTGAATCCACTGATAGAGTGATTATCACAACCTCGTAGAATGTGACAGAAAAATACCTATATTTTAGCTGATAATTCGTATTGGTCACGGTATATGTCATCATGATCAATTAGTTTTGCAGCTTTTATTGACGGTCCGACATGTAAAGCATCTAAATCTTCTAAACAACTAAAAGCACATAAAAGCACATTTAAAAGCACATGAATTTGTAGGATGTCAATATTCCCAAACAATGTAAAACTCGTCACTTGGTAGGTGCTACGGGCCTCTCAGAACGCTACATTCACATATCAACTTCCCCAACTATATGCTACATTAGCTATCACATATATATACCCAAACACAAGCACATACACACACGAACCCGCACAAGTACAAAAAACTACACAAAATGACAAACTCACCTGCTAAATCATCTTCTGTTAAATGCTCCACCTGGTAAAATTAAACATACTTATTGACTGACTGACTGATTTTATTGATTAACTGACATCAGAGGTTTCATTCATCTCAGACATGATGGGTGTGACTTCCCTCTCCGCTGACAGGATGAACCAGCCTCGAACCAAACAATCGCGACCAATACAAACTCTCTTCTCTCATTACAGAGATAAATGGGCTTTGTATTTTTAAGTAAAGTGGACAATGGGATATAAACCGGAATTCTATTAACAGTACCTTAATAGTATTCTCGGGTACAAATGCACCAGCCCAATGACTAGCTAAGTCGGGTAGCCATCCAAGCGTGTCATGTCATACATTATCATGCTCTCTTGAACTCATATATCAGGTTCGAAAAACAAGATATTTAACTACAGTAAAGAACTTATTTAAGGTCAGAGGTTTAAGGAATATCCTGTAGGTAGGAGAAGGTATGCAGGGAGGGGGGGACATGTATTAGTATTTACATCAACGTGAAGCCAAAAATTATAATAAACTAAAATTTTAAATGCCTCTTTAAAAAACGGATTCTTGTCAACGACAGGGCGCCACACATAATTTTATGATTTTTAATATTAACACGAAAGGCATATCATGTCAGCAAATGCCAAATTAATGAGTGATGCGTGCGATCCGAAATTTTGCATTATGGATTTTAAGTGAAGCCTAATGGTTTAATTTAATGTTGTAGATTAGGAATTTATATATTATGCATTGACACTGAGGAGTTGACAGCACATTACAAAGGCAGCCAGACTAGGAAAATGTTTTTTTATTTATTGTTCGAACTGAGCATTATGGTCAACAAGATTAGGGCACGGAGTATGGGTTATGTAGGTTTTCTAATCGCAAAGTACATCGTCGACTGTCCTGTTGTTGTTTTTTACTGTCCCATACTGAAAGAGAATTAGCGTGTTGCTGTTGTTCGACAGTAAATGGCATGTGTGACGTCATTACACCACACCCTAACTCAGAGATAATGTGAAACTTGCTCTCAAATACACATCTTAAACCAGCATTACGAAAAAGACGTTAATGTGTATAGTTTTACACAAATTACCCGTAATGTTAATTGACATGAATACAATAAGCCGAATTTATTAATGTCTCACTTAGATGAGCTTCAGGTCAAGCTATAATCATCCATTCATTCTTAGATGAGCGCTGCACCAACTTTAAAAATAACTAATCAAGTTTAGATCATGACCAAACTGCTGTATAGACGTGATTGGACTATAGACTGCACGTAACTAATTAGGGTAACTGGCCTGAAATATCCCCTCCACAGATGTTTGGTGATGTTTGCACAAAATTTCTGTTCTTTTGCCTCGTCGGCTACAAGTGGTCGACCGTTTTGTTTTGTGTTATCTTGCACGAAATTCTCTGGAGGCGACTTGTCTTCCATCAACATGACGTATCACATGGAGAAGAGTATGCCAGAAACTCGCCCAAGATGGGTGGTTTATTCCAATCATACCATTTTCCTCCACCAATAAAGCTGATCGCCAATGTATCAAGGACCATTTTTTGAGTTATAGTCTGATATTAATTCCATTGGCATATAGATTGAAGTCAAATGCCAGCATAAAGCGATTTTATTTAAAATCCTGGATTGGTATACGTCAAAATACTAGACTGATATACTTCAAATCTGGATGTTTTGTGTTGAATGGCTGCAAATTTTGATAATGCTTAATAAAAGGGGCCTCTGTGGTCAAGGAGATTAGCGCGCCAGCCCGGTGTTACGCCCCAATGCCTCTCACCAGTGCGGTCGCTGTGAGTTCATGCTGGCTTCTCCAGCCGTCCGTGGGAATCCGCCAGCAACCTGCGGATGGTCGTGGGTTTCCCCGGGCTCTCCCCTCTTTCATACCACTATAATGCTGGAGGCCGTCGTATAAGTGAAATATTGTTGAGTACGGCGTAAAACACCAATCAAGTAAATAAATAATTAATAGCAAATAGACTGGAGAAAAACTGGAGCTAGGCAAAACGTTAGAGGGGCATACACAAACACAGACAGACGTTTCTGCAAGTATATGAATATAACGGGATAAAATGCATATTTCGTTGTACTGCCATTTTAACTTCTAGCATTTGTAAGCAAGAGACCTGGTAAAGTCAATGATAACAGCATCACACTGCTTCAAGAAGCACACTACTAAGCACAAATGCAGCCCACATCAAGACTATGCAGATAACCTAACTTTTTTGACATTATACTCTATAACTGTTTACCCTTTAACTATGTTATGGATTCAGAGGTTTAACATTTTGGCTGACCTTAGTAATAACACATCAGGATTGTGGAATGTTGATATATAGCTGTATTTAAATATTGGAACAATAGTAATAATAACAGTAATCTAGATAAGGCGCCTCATTCCAGTAAAAATAGGTTATTCGAAATACCCAACACGTGTAACACTATTTCCTTCATTAGAGTACAGTTCACTTTATATGTTTACCAGCGAGGTACATTTAAATCTATGGGGACATGTAAGGTGGCCTGCTAATTACATATTGCCTATTATTCGTGGACAGATTAGTCTTCGTTAAATTCTTTGGTTAACGAATAGTTCATGACATCCAAGCTTTTCGCTTAAACTGAATGTGCGTGTGCTGTACACACAGCTTAACACTGAGTGTTACTCGGATAGTATGACAATCATGGAACAAGCCATATCGCTGCCTAGGCCCCAATGTGATCAGGTGGGAGCAGGAGCGAGATTTGGCAGCAGTCCCCTCCCCCACCCCCTCCATACCCGTAGAAATATTGCCAGATGGGCAAATCCTTACATTTTAGCATGGGTATGGGTGGTAGAAAATTAGCTTCCTTTGGCGGAATGACATGCACAGCCTTTGAATCCATATGCTATAAGTTTAATTTGATTCTTGTACAATTTGGCTTAGCATGCAGGAGAACGAAAGAAATCCAGGATGGAAGGGAAAGGAACATTTACATCAAAACATCCCAGATGTTATTTCAGGTAGATCTTGGGCATGAATGCTTCAATCAATTCTAATGAATCGTTGAAATGGTCGTGTATATTCGTGCAACTGCGGCTAAACACCGAGATGAATACTTGGCTTTCATAATAACGACCTATTTTAGGTGGGCACCTGGGATACTGGGGAAGCCAGGACGCTTGGTCAGGTATATCTGAGAGAAATTGTGATTCAAAGCCGCAGCCAAGCCAGTAAGCCGGAGACAGCTTTGCAGCGAGCGTGACGCTTTAGCTAGGAGAGCCAATAAGACCTCCGACTTGCCCGTGATACCGACTGCGCGATGAGAGGGTTTCCTGTCGCAATGTGCAGTTTCCATCAGTGAAACAAACGAGGCCTTTCGTGTAACTATATACACCGTAGGTTAGAGGCCTAACCTTGTGCAAAATAGTACGCTACATTAACCCCCGACTGGTTCGCTTTATGGCAGGAAGATAGGAGCTCCTCATCCCAAGTTCGTCTTGCCTCCACCTCCGCCATTGATTCAACTATTAATTTTAACGTTGATCCGAGACTGGGGAAAGCGTAGTTCTCAAAGATGTTTTCTCCACCTGTTTTCTTATGATTCAGTCAACAGCTGAAATACATACTACTCTCCGTTTTTTTATTTATCAGCCAGGAATGTCGATAAAGTATTGTGTGTTGAGGAAAGGTGGACGAAACTGAAATATGGTCTGTGTTCTGAACAATTTTGTAAAATACTGTTTTGGTCAGAGAATCCATTGTAACCATGACATTACTGAAAAGATTTGCAGAACGAGCACATTTGAAAAACTCATTAACCGGATGAGGTTTAATTTCAAAGACTGCCCGACAGCTGTATTCCTCTATAGATCGGGATGAATTTTGTTTATTTATCCGTGTATATCCTGAGGCTTAAGTTAAACAAATCGCCCAGCACTTAAAGCATACCACTGTGATGGTAGAATGAGGTTTAATTTGGCTGATCTCGAGCGTAATAGAGGTGCCTTACCGAGTGACAAAATACCATACACTGTGTTATCCTAGCGTGCAACTGACATGAAGACTTACTACAGATTCAACAACAGCTCTTGCCCCCTCCACTTCGACACAGACACCGCTGTTGATGTTCCCTTATGCACAAATCAGAGCATATTTTAAGGCTGGGGAAATAGATCATGCGGAATATTCAGGTTATCTTGAGTACTGGCTCTGTCTTCGGCCTGCGGGTGTGCTTAACTACGTGCCTACATGAACGTTGATATGTAACTACATATACATAGATATGCATTTGTAATGTATTCACCACATGTAAAACGTGGTTGCGTCATTTGGGCGAACGTATTCATATATAACATAAAGCGGACCTTTTCTGTTAAACAGTATATTTGTAAATCTACTCACCATGGTTCTAGTCAATTCGTGGTACTCGCTCAGCAACTGATATCGCCCCCTCAGATCGTGACAGATTGCTGGGCCGTGCTCTACCTTGGTTTTTTTGCCATGTAAACTAGTGGTTCAGACCTAGCCGTTACCTAGATGTGCACAACCGTTAGAACCTGTGAAGGAACATACATACACAGCAGTGTTGTCACGTGCCAAAAGAGAGCCAACCTTTGTGTGCATTATAACCCAGTAGACATCGCCAATTATGCAGGCCTATTAAAATAGAAAGCTTTTTACAAGCTTCGTGGAAAGTGTAGCTAGATACAGATTAGGAGCGATTTACAAGTTTAGATTGCCTCCGTTTGGGCTTTAACATTATAAAAGGACTTCCCATCCACCCAGTCACCTCGAGATTTTTAATCATTTATTCCAGACTAATAATCGTTCCCAAATGCTTGAAATAAGACATTTTTTCTGCTATAATCGCTCACGACAAAGAAGAATACGTACCTTGTTTTATTTCGATACAGTTTCTTTACACCTCGCCAATGTGTGCTTACCGTACATTTATCCTAACAATTTGCAGAGCAGGTGTGAAACTTGTAAAATTAGTCATTCGTTTTAACAGGTGCCGTTGTCACAAAAAACAACAGAGCAAACCCTGTCACATGAAATATAAATGAGAACCGTAAATAACTTGCGAAACCTTTCAACAAAATTTATTCAACAAAACAGTTTATTTTGGTTTGAATCAAGCTTTAGGCCGTAACAGTTGTCTTCATGTCTTATAATGCGAAGGCATGTGGTAGCTCAACACTCTGACACAGGAGCCTCCCACTAACGCGGTCGCTGTGAGTTCAAGTCCAACTCATACTGGCATCTTCTCTGGCCATACGTGGCAAGGTCCGCCAGCAGCGTGCGGATGGTAGGGGATTTCCCGTGAGCTCTGCCGGTTTTCCTCCCACTTTTAATGCTGGCCGCCGACGTAAAGGTGAAATAATATTGAGTCCGGCGTAAAATTTCAATCAAATAAATAAATGACCAAATATCAGGAGGCTAGAGGCGATGGATTGGTAGTTTGTTTTGTCCAAATTTCATTGTCTGTAAAACATAACCGCCATCATTCAACTTAGTAAATAAATCAACTGTTCGGTGTAAATGCCATTCAATTTAAATTTTAAAAATTTATCTAAACCTAAGAATCCACAAAAACCACCACAGCATCTACAAGCGCAAATAGACAACGATGTCAAAAGCTCGTTAGGAATTAATAGTGTTGATATTGATTTATCGATTTTAGGTCTGTCTGTGACATGCCATTGATATACAAACAGGAAGACAGTGATTAACAGCAGTCACGTCTGCTGGTACTAAAACCTACGTGGAAATATTCAATACTTACTCTTACAAGCTTCCGATGTTCAGCTATGTGCTGATGAATGTACAGAGGGTACTTAACCGTTACTGGAAATGGATCAGAAGTTAACCAACACTAAGTATATGGGAAACTCTAGACCGTCGGCCGGTGTTTTCTATGAACAATACACATGGCTTAGGTTTTCATAAATACTGGTAGATGAACTAGAGCAGAGATAAATAGAGTAAGTGTTATTGTATCTATTTTAAACCGGTTTTTAGCGGCACAGTTACTTGTCTTTTTCTGCATGGACAGCGTTACACACACATTTTTTACACAGAGCTTTACTATTATTCACTTAAATCGGGATGACCTGTCAAAATTTCTGCTCCAAAAAATATTTTTAATCTGTACGAGGTCAGGGAATTGATCGACACTGCTTTTTTATTTTTTATTTTTTTTTGACAACAGTACAAAATTGTAGAATAGGTGTGTTTATATGCTTTTTGACAGCATTAACCGCTTTTCGTTTGGACGCTAAATCTCCCCATTGCTGGTGACTGTAACGCATTGGCGGGAAGGCCATCAGACTAAGGCATCAGACCCAAACAAACATTCAGATATCGATTATTACATTTTATTTACTCTGGTATGTTTTTTTCAGTACTGTCGAAATAACTAGCAACAAAAAAATAAGGACAGTACAAATAAACCAAAAAGTACACTGTGTGTTGGTGCTAAGCTGAATATTTGTTTTTAAGACTCTACGTCACATTCCGAATTATTTTACCGAAGTGACCGAACACCTTTGACAGCAAACATTTTCCTAGCACTGTAGTGGAGAAACCCCCGAAATGTTCTTATCCCTTCAGATCAAAAAAGTTTTATCTTGCTGACGGTCCGGATTGTGCTTTCAACACTTTGTTCAATACAAATCAATTGTTATCTTACAGGTGCTAAGACAGTCTTATTAAATAAAAATGTCACTGACATAAAATGTAAAAAATGTAAAGGCGATTTTCTAAGAGGTTAGCCAGGTGCAGGTCACATATGTAACAGACCTGCACTTTCATTCCAAGTGAACATGACATCTATAATAACTAACTCTCGGCACCTACAATAACTATCACTCGGCACCAACAATAACTACCACACGACACCTACAATAGCCACCACCCTGTATCTACGATATATAACTACAATTCAACACCTATCAAAACTAAAACATAGTGCCTATGTTAGCTCACATGGCTCATTTTCCATAGGTATACCTATTCCAATCACAACGAATCTAACATGGATGTCACTGATACAACTTGAACAGCCATACAGACGAGTATACAGCCACACCTATTCCTACTTCAGCAAGAATCCAACATGGATTACAAGTGATACAATTTGACCACCTATACGGAGGATTATACATCTATACCTCTTCCAATCCTTTCATGAATCCAACACAGATTCTTGCCCTCTGAAAAGTTTTAAATTAAAAATGTCTTGCAAAAAAATATTTTATTTTTGAGAAAAGAGTTAATTTAAATATGTGTTTCATTTTAAGTGTTGGAAATGCAAATTCATCATTCTTATACAAAGACTAGAAGGTGTCTCTACACGTACCTTTGAAAAGTTTTCCAGTGAGCACTTAATTCTTTGGCTGTTTTAAGACAGAGCATAAATAAACTATCCGAAACTTTTTCAAAGTCTGTCTTTATTGTTTCCCGTAGGAGTGAATCCGTCAACCGTAAAATCTTTCAGCCGTGACTTCAGCTTTATTTCGTGTGTACACGACATAGTTTACCAATCATTTGTCCAAGTAAAAGGCACATATAACTTTAGTCTTTATTTTGGATCCAATAAAAACGTACCAAAAAAAAAGAAACAAAATGTTCTTTTTAGACCCCGAGGCTTGGTCCCTTTACTGTTTTCATGTAAATGCTTATCAACTCTGCCTAAAACACAGCAAGTTGAGTAATTTCGACCAGTAACGCCTGATAAATTGCAATTAATTTCATTTCATTTTACCTAATTCTACGCGAGCCATGATGCTAGGGGATGTATAAGTTACAAGGATTTACTTGAAAGAATCAAACCTTAACTGTAGTGAATAGACAGGAGCTCGAGATTCCCACTTTACGTGTGACAATTTGCCAGTTTTCCACGTCTGTCGCCGCTCTGTTTTACGCTCCACATTGTGTAGTATTTGGTATTAATATAACAGAAAAAGGAAGGAAACAAGGAACCACTGAATGGAGAGGCTACGTGAACCGTTTTAATGTGTATATTAGTTATATATTAGTTAATTGGGTTCATTCAAATCAGATGATAAGAAGGATTTGATGCTTTCTCACTTGAGTGGCTTAATCCTGTTGTCATCAGCCGTTCCGGGGTCTCCAACTTGTCGTCGCCAGAGGCTAACAATTAAGTGACAACTGATAATATCGGTGTGTTTACACAGTCTGTCGGAGTTCTGTGACGAACACTGCATCCATTAGATAAATAAGGTGGGACAGTGTTTGTGAATACAGTTTGTGAGGTGAGCCGGTGACGACACAACCTGTGTTTTAAGCCTGAATCAAACATGCTAGAGTGGGAGGCTTTCAAGTGAACAGCATTAAGACATGGCATCCATTTTATCGGTGCGCTTGTTCTCACAGATTGTTTCGGTATTCTTTTTCGGGTATGTCATCGACTCTATCCGATCACAGAATAACGGTGATAGTATTTTCGGCCTTGAAAGCAGAGTCAACGTAAGCTTATCGAATCAGCTGACAGTGTCCGTGGTTTCTAAGTATGTCTGCGGCTCAGTGACCTTCTGTACCAACGAAAATTACACAAAGCCTTTGTGTTCGTACGAGTGTTCCCGATGTAAGTGTGACGAGGCATGTCATTTTTACGGGGATTGTTGTCCTCGAAAACTCTTTGAGTATTCATCGGAGATCCCGTCCGTGAAGCCAGATTTTGTTACTTGCTCTGGAGAAAACGGAAGACTATGGGGAAATAAGTCTCACATTTTCATGGTGTCCAAATGTCCAGACAACACAAATATGGATAAATCTATCACTACCCAATGTGAATCTCCCAACAAAACGCGGTTTGCCGAGGCCACGCCAGTTTCCGACATGACCACCCAGATAACCTACGTCAACGAGTTCTGTGCCAGATGTCACGGTATCAAACACTTCCAGATCTGGTCACAGAACGTCAGCTGTCAGATCGAGGCTGACCTAGGAACGGCTCGAACCTTAGACGAGCTTTGGCACCTGGTAATGACTGACAAGAAATGCGCCGCTCAGCTGCAATCAGTGCCCCCTGTCGGCCTGGAACTGCGACTGTGTTACCCTTTCCAGATCGACAAGTGTAATGTAACTGGTGGATGGGTGAAGAACGTAAATCCAGTGGCAGAAAAACTTTGTGGCTTGTATCAACATACAGTCGATTATTATGGCGATTCTGCTTCTGCCGTGTCGTACAAAAACGTGTTTTGCGCCATTTGTAATGGAGCCTGGTTGGAGAACATCCCATGCCAAAGAATGAAGACCACCTTGCCACCCTCGCCGGCCGTTCTCCTCATGTTTAATCCACCTAAGGCCAGAACCGGGTTAGACGAAGACCCTACTCACCAATGTCAGCTGAACCAAATATACGATCCATTTTGTGTAAGTAGGCACATTCACACTCGCTTATCATTCGATCTGAATATGTGAACTGTAATACACACTATATGTGAACAATAATACACACTATAACTAATATCCAACTATTTTGTAAATTTGCCATTGAAATCCATTGATCTACCTTCTATATATTTAGGATTCAAAAACAAATATATACGCTTTAATCTGATCTGCGATGGTCACTAATCCTGTTTTCTGACGCTAAGTTTGTCCCGATCTTTAGGGTGGGTATGAATGCTGTCGCGTACATTTATCTACACTTAATCCTGTGTCTTAACGTACATTTGATTTATTATATTTTTATGTTCACTTTATCCTGTTTTACTTAGTCTGTTTTTATGTACACGTTATCTTGTTCTTTCACTAAACTTATCATGTTTTAAAGTACACGTTATCTTGCTTTCTGACTACATTTATTCTGTTTTTATGTACAAGTGGGCGTGCACTTTATGTGTAAGTGGTGGTACACTTTATGTACAAGTGGTGGCACACTTTATGTGTAAGTGGTGGTACACTTTATGTACAAGTGGGCGCGCACTTTACATGCTTATCTTCGCATTGGTTTTTCACCTCGGGTTTTAATGCAGTCCTAGCAGTGAATTGTCTAGATACACTAGCATCCTTTCTCTTCGGGTACTCCTCACTCACATGTCCAAAACCTGTCCGGGAACACGGCTTTCTTGCCCCTTTCTACCAGTTGTTGCCGCCATATAAGTTAAGTATTTTACAACTCAGCCTAAAGCACCGTTCAATCAAGTTAAACCTAAACACTTTCAACTCATGTGTTCTGTGATACACACTTTTTTGTTCTCTGGTGTACGTTTTTCTACTTTGTTTTCTCGGCCTAACAGCATAATACACCTTTTTTGATACGTCAGATGTGGAGGAACAAGGGAAAGGCATGGGCAGAAAAGTTTGCCACTGGAACAGAGCTTCAGAAACACTGACGTTCGAGCTTCAGATGTGACTAAGTGTATCACTTTTCCGTTGCTCTGCTTGACAATGAACAGCAATGAGTTACGGTTGAATGTCCAGCATGTAACCTGCCTTTGGTGACCTGTACAATCGCTCCCTGTCCACCCAGCTAGTTCCTGCCGCCCCAACCCCCATGTTCAGCATCAGTAACAAATGTCTCATGTAAACCAAACGCACACGTTAGAAATGATAAAATGTTCAGTTGGTAACCTAATGCATATGGACAGGAAAGCTTCACCATTGATTCTCGTACTACATGTATATGTTGTTTTAACATCAGTAATTTCCAGCTTATCATAATGTTGTGTGTATTTTCTACAGGCTGCTTGTCGAGACATGAGCTGTCCCCCGAGACGGGTTCTTGATCAAGGAAGTTGCCAAGTCCCTTACTTGTCCATCAAAGGCCTCGGGTTCTCCTATTATCAAGAACTCCGCACACTAAATGCGACTCTAGCAAACGCTTCCAGCTTCGTCAAGGAATATACCGTTTCATTCAAGCAATTCTTTACTGACCAGGAGCCATTTCTTTACTTAAAGTTTTTTATGGAGTTTTTTGGAAGTGACTCCGACAATTCAACGTTTGATATAATACGCGTGGAGGGAAAGTTTGTGTCCCAGTCGAACACGTCCGTGACGGATATGGAGCTGTGGCTAGCTGACTTCCTCTCACAGCCCTGGACTTACTACGACAATGGAACCAGTGAAAACACGACATTGCTGTCCTCTCAAATTACATGTGCCTTGGATATGGCGCATGCAGGAGGCCGACGATTTGTGCAAACAAAAATATATGAAGAAAACTCTGCTACCCTGCACCAATCCTTGTCGATTCCCTATACCACTTTAAAACTAGATTGTCCATACTTAGAATACGACCTATCCTTGACGAATTACACTTACGACCAGCAAACAAGCACGGTATTGTTGAACGGTAACAAGATATATCTCAACCGATCTCGAGTCTCAGTGTGTAACGAAACCTTGAAGATTTGCTCTGATGTTCTCATGGAAATCAACGGTACTTTAGCTGAACCCTCGGTAAATCTTCAGACCTATGACAGAGTACTGTCAATCGTCTCTCTTGTCTGCATAATACTTTCACTTCTGTCACTTGTGGTCACCTTTGTCGTATTCTCTCTGGTGCCAAAACTGCGGACAGCTCCCGGTAAAAATACTATGGCACTGCTCTGCCATTTGTTTTGCGCACAGCTTGTCTTCTTGTCATTATCTAACAGAGTGGAGATCAAAATTTTATGTCAGGTATTCGCCGTACTCATCCATTATCTCTGGATCACAACGTTTACATGGATGATGGCTTTAGCGTATCAGATGCACAAAGTCTTCGCCAATTTCCCTTCCATGGCTTCCGGTAGCAATAAGGACCAGAGAATCGTTTGGAAGTATTTGTTGGTATGTGACCTTAGCGCTCTAATTCCAGTCATCGTCTGCATTGCTTATTATCTCATTACCACGGACGGCGAACATCTAGGGTATGGGCGAACTATTTGCTTCTTGAACGATGGCTGGGCGATCGGTGCCTTTTTCGCAGCACCTCTGTGTTTTATGCTTCTATTTAACGCTGTTTGCTTTGGGCGTACATTTCTCACAGTTGGCTGTCGACATCAAGTAGAAAGTGCCTCAGTCACATCCAATATAAATTATGTTTTTATTTACGTCAAATTATCAGTGCTTTTTGGATTTTCGTGGGCATTTGGAATTCTGGCAGCCATCTTGAATTCATTGGCTCTGTGGTATATATTTGTGATATTGACGGGGTGTCAAGGTGTCTTTATCTTTCTCACTTACTGTGTTAGCAAAAGAACATGGGCGTCAGTGAAATACACTTTGTCGGAGAGAAGCTCCACACGTTCAAGTCGAACAACAAGAGAGGAGTCGTGATCCCTTTGGACAGCGGAAATACGCTGACTTTCAAATTCTGCACTGCATTATTTGCATCATTGGTCAATAATCACAAGAGCAGTTTGCGAAACAACGTTTAACACAAAACAACTAAAGAACTAATAAAGAATCAAAAGTAAAACAGGACTTAGGTCCGATTCATGCGAAAAGAAGCAGTCAGCAGTTTTCAATGTTGACGGAAGGACGCAAGGAATGTTCTAGTTCTAATAAAATAAGTATCCAACCATGTAGCATGCTACTTTATATATTGTCTTTCATCACTTAAGTATCAGTGGGGCACTGATTGTAACTGATCATGCATCCAACGTGGCGTACTCATTGTGAAAAGGATGACTTCATGCGACGTCATGGGCGTTTGATGAAATATTCTTGACACTCTAATTTTGCAGTAGTAACACCTAAGATCTAACAAATGCTACAAGGCGAGATGTATACACACAACATGCGGGACAGTTCGGTATATTGCTATCCAGGTAAGGATAATTCACAATGTCAAAAAAGATATCCCTACTGTCGTAAAGTCGGCGTGACATGAAACCGTTGAGGTCTAAGTACAGATACAAATCCACGTAAGATGTACCATCATGAGAATCTGTAGTTTTTTGAAATCCAGCGAAGGTGGGTGTCTTTCACAACCTTTGCTACATACCGGTTGTTCGCTGCTAATCACAATGTGCCGTTTGGTTAATGAGAAAATTCGAAGTTGGAAGATTACTCGTTAACAATTTCTGTACATAGTCGTATTCAAAGAACAACAGGTATAGGTCTACGAAAAGGGGGGACGGGGGGGGGGAATTTATACCCATATCGGAATACTCGTTTTCAAGGAGATACCACCGACATGTAGGCCTGGAGACTCAGAAGTACAAGATCGTTTACAACGAGATACCACCGACATGTAGGCCTTGACACTCCGACGTATAAGATCGTTTTCAGTTTGATACCACCGCCATGTAGGACTCGTGACACTGAAGTGTAAGATCTCACGATGCAGTCAAGCTATTACCAACATGACAAAGATGATACAGTGATTGTTAGGGTGTTATAGTATTTGTGGCTCCGAAGCACACAGCTTGGCTGTTTACCCACGTGATACACTTACGCACATGTGTCCAATATTTGTAAAGTTAAACAAAACAATTTGTTCCAGGCCGGTGACTATCAGCAAATTGCTATTTAATGCGAAACAAATATGGCGGGTCGCTCGTTTGGATATGGTCCGTTAAACGAGTAATATTTATTTATTTATTTGATTGGTGTTTTACGTCGTACTCAAGAATATTTCACTTATACGACGGCGGGCCAGGATTAAAGTGGGAGGAAACCGGGCCACTCGCAGTTTGCTGGCAGACCTTCCCACGTACGGCCGGAGAGGAAGCCAGCATGAGCTGGACTTGAACTCACAGCGACCGCATTGGTGGGAGGCTTCTGGGTCATTGCACTGGCCCCCCTAGCACCATGGCTTAAGCAGGATTAGGTCCAACAATGTAGTGATGTTAAATGCAATATACTAGACGTCACCAGTCTAGAATTACTCAATATGCTGTGTTGTCATCACTTTTAACATATGTACACAATAACATGAAACAAATGTAAACGTACCAGCCCTCGGGAATGCTTAGTCCACCAGCAGGATTCCGGTATAGGTAAGAATCACACTATCCACTACAACATGCTTTATAGCACTTCAGTAATATTCATACACTGGTATTCATTGACAATTTTTCCCCGTTGTTTTATTTCAAGCGTTGAAAGTTTGCAGTAAGTTTGGAGTTCTACAGGGTTCAAGTAATGACTTTTGTGTTACAGGTTGTCCTTCAGACCACCAAATCCGACAACCTCACGAACTATGGCCAAACCAGAGCAAAATGGATCTATTCCACAAAACCATTTCTGGCTTAAGTGAAAAGCTGAAATACCATTTCTAGAGCTTATTGTCGGCCACCAGAAATTAAAATTTTAATTACCTCTTCAAATAAGTGTGTCAAAATTGCAAACTTCCGGAACCAGAACTTGGGCATTTTGACAAAATTCATAAATTTTAAATTTAGCCAGAAATGGCTTTGTGGACTCAAAGTTCACTTCTTGTTACTTGAGAATAACGACCCGAACTTCAATGCCAATTTGTGATGGTTAAGGTCAGGTCAGCGTATGTAAGCGGCATTGTGGCCAAATGGCGTCTTTCCTATCAGCTGACCACAATCAAAGTTTCCAATGATTTATTCTGTAAAAATCCGATTCATACCCTGTTACTGCTCCTGCACACTAAACTACTCTCCAAATTCGTCACGGCATAAGTAGCTTTCATACATGTATTTGACATTTTTCAACACGTTATTTGTGTAACGTGAGGATTCCGTTAGCCTGTAGCTCTTTTCACAGATCGTACCTTAAAAATAATGAAAAATATGCTCCATCTCAATTTTACATTACACTGTTGTCTTCTTTGTACTACACACCATAGCTCCACTGATGCCAGACAGGGAATGCGTCGTGATACCCACTGAGAGCTAGTATAAATAATAGTACTTATTCATCTGTTCCATCGCATATTTGTGTGTGTACAAATAACCAAATTAAGGCGATAGAGGTCATGTATTTGGGAATTTTGCGTGAACAGCGTGTAAGCCCTCTATAATTTGATAAAAATGTGTCACCTGTCTGCAAACTAACCAATTAAGGCCTTTTGCCGTAAACGGCTTTGATGGTACCTAATCTTTGGTTATTATTAAGATCTTACGTTCGTTACAGAAGATTCAACAAACGTGTGTGAAAATAACACGTACAGTAAACTGTAGTCACAAAAACCAGTTTTATAAAAGGCAATACAATACAAATTCAAAGCTGTGTTTACTTCTTGTATTTTTCTAGGAACACAATTTATGATATGTGTTATCTGATAGATCACAAAGGCGGTTTTGGCAAATGTCATAATGTACACATTGAAGGGAAGACAATCCAATACCATTAACATTTTGAATTGTAACACAAGCACTATATTGTATGAGTCAAGAAAAAAGTTTTATGGTTACAGCTTTATATGCAAAATTTAAACATAACTCCGGTCTATTTGTAACATCATAAACAAAAGAGGATAGATATTACTAAATTCGTTGTCTATATTAGTTGTCTATATATAATAGCGAAGCGGTATGAGATGTGGACAAATCTGTCAGTGAATCCTGATTACTGTCTCCAAAAATCAATTGGTAAACTTTTGGCTGACAACTGAAAAGTCATTCCCCAGTCACATACGAAGTGTCAAACATAACAATTCCTGTGTCTAATTCGTCCTATGGCTTCTTGTTTCTATGTTAGCATTGAGTAAAACACAAATAAGTACTTGAATCGTTGTTAAATGACAGATTTTCATCATTTTTTAGCCAGGTTCACATGTAGCCATATTGAAGCTAAATCTCGTGAAATCTCTTGATCATGTGACCTACAAGCACCTGACCGACCAAGCCCGAGGGTTAATTTTATGCACGGAGATTGCCGACTATCTGCTGCGCGGGCTTAGTGGTAGTACCACATTTCATATTAGTACAAAAACAGACACCAGTCTGGTGCAAAATTCAACTTCTTCACCATCAGCTTTTATCAGGCTGTCTGGCAGTGTCAGTTTCATATAAAGTACTAGTTCAGACAACAACGGATATATTAAAGTGAAGGACAGCTCATGTTAAGTTTGTCAAAAAGGTTTTACAATATTATGTTTATTTCGGTAAAGCACTTTTTCTAACAGCTACTACTACATTAAACTGACATTAAACCGTGCTCCGACGGCAAACATGAAGCGCAGCCATTCAGTGTGAGCTGTGACGTAATTGTTCCAAGCACGGAACACTCTTCTCAACTGGAACTATAGTAAGCTGCTAGGGTCGTGGTTGAAACTTAAGTGTATATCCAAATTTATAACATGAAATGATCAAGAAATTTACACCCTACACAACTCAATGGTCTGGAAATACTTGGCAATGTTGTTAACACATGTACTTGTTATAATTAAAATATATAACAATAACACAGTGTCGTGTTCCTATGTTATTACATGTTACATAGACAGTCAATTCGGAAGATTTACAGCACAGCTGGTAAACAGCTGATATCTCCTAGATCTCTGATTGGTCAGTCTCTCAAGATCAGATCCCAAGTCGGCAGCACAAGACTCAACACTTCAAACGAAGATAACTCAGCAACGAATCCATATAAATTCACACATGTTTTTGCATTGAAAAGACAATTTTATAATCTTTTAATGAATTTGCTCCCTCGATCCCCCTTCCCCACAGTCTTCTCTTCAACCCACCGGACAATGGTGTGACCCAGGAAACAGGTATCGTAATAGTGTCCAGGTTTTACGACTGGCTTTCCGTAAGTGTCCGTGAATCATAATATCACGTATTTGTAGATCCCAGCTAAGATATATTGTCAACTAAATGTTGAAAAAATAAATTTAACATCTTACTGTAAAAAAATTGCCACTTACATTATTTTTAAATTTAAAAGATGATCAATGTTTTATCTGGTGGTATTAATCCTGGACTTAAACTTATACACTGATTTTTGCATTTTTGTCATGTCTAGGACAATTCTTGGTACTGAAATATAATTCTTTGACAGGAGTCTCAGTTTTGGCCAAGTAAACTGTTTTGTACCTAAGATTGAGTTTGGCTTTAGTGTGAGCTAGATTTGTGATCCTGGGGCCAGGGTGCTTTAGCAGTACAGTGTGTTTCTTTAAACAATCATTTTATATAATTTTGTATTCATCATTCTTTATTAGACATCATATGAAAAAAGCATGAAAAAGGACCTAACCCAGGTTTTCCCTATGATTGTTGATGTATACACAGCTGAGTATCTTTGCTATACAGTTCCTGTGCCCAAGTACATAGAAATTAGATATACCTGTACGTAGCATAGTGGGTCTTCTACATTTTCTTTGTAGATTGTTACTAATGATAGGTAGTTATGTTATATCTGTACTTTTAACAGAATTTCGAAAATTTGAATGCACACTAACATTTGTAAGCCTAGAGTAGCTAAGCCCACAAGCCAGATGAGCTTAGACGAATGCAGTTGCCTTATACTGGAATTGCGTAATACTGTTTATACGAAATAAAACGTTCACGTCAGTGTCCGTTACGCTGATGTTCTTCTAGGTCAATGTTCTGCTTACAAACGTACAAGCACGATCTTGTGTGTTTTGTTGACAAAGGGCTTATCGAGCACTGAAGTGTCCCACCAGACGTGTGATTGATAAAGGAGTTCGTTACTGGTCAACCACGGATTTGGGTTTCTCTTATCACCAGCAACTTCGTCCGGAAAATTCTACTTCGGTTGACACATCTAAATTCATCACAGAATATACAGCCTATTTCAAACGATTCTTTAATGATTATGGGCCTCTCTATTACATAAGCTTCGTTGAATAATTTCTTGGAAGTGGGACGAACAATTCATATGTGGAACTGTTATGGGTTAGAACAAAGTTTATATCTAAATCGAATACATCTGTCATTGATATGGAGTTGCAGCTGGCCAACTTTCTGATGCTCCCTTGGAGCTACTACGATCCTGTCACCAGCACTAACACCACCATCTTCTCGTCACAATCAGGTGTCCCATTGATACATCCTCGGACGTAGGCTATCAAAGTTTCTTCGAACAGCCCTAAGAAGAATACTCTGACGTCAATGAACTGGACAGGTCAATGCCTTTTACTACCATAGATCTGAACTGCCAATTCCTAGAGTACGATCTGTCATCAACTAATTTTACTTGCGATCCGGAAACCAGCACAGCACTGGTAGACGGTAATGTGATATATCTCAACAGGTCTCACGTGTCACTGTGTAAAGGTACCTTGAGGATTTGCTCCGATGTCCTTGTGGAGATCAATGTTACCTTGGTGGAGATCTCGTTTCGAAGTCAGGCTGGTGCTCTCCCAAGCTATGACAAAGCCTTGTCTATCATCTCTGTCGTCAGCATTATTCTTTCCCTTATATCTCTTTCGGCACACGCGTTGTGTTCTCCTTGGCGCCCAAACTGTGGACCGTACCCGGAAGGAATGCTATTGCACTGGCGATTCCTCCCTTTTGTGCACAATTTGTCTTCTTGTCATTATCTAACAGAGTGGAGATCAAAATTCTATTTCAGGTATTCGCCGTACTCATCCATTATCTCTGGATCACAACGTTTACATGGATGATGGCTTTAGCGTATCAGATGCACAAAGTCTTCGCCAATTTCCCTTCCATGGCTTCCGGTAGCAGTAAGGACCAGAGAATCGTTTGGAAGTATTTGTTAGTATGTGACCTTAGCGCCCTAATTCCAGTCATCGTCTGCATTGCTTATTATCTCATTACCACGGACGGCGAACATCTGGGGTATGGTCGAACTATTTGCTTCTTGAACGATGGCTGGGCGATCGGTGCCTTTTTCGCAGCACCTCTGTGTTTTATGCTACTCTTTAACGCCGTTTGCTTTGCGTGCACATTTCTCACAGTTGGTTGCAGACATCAAGTAGAAAGTGCCTCAGTCACATCCAACATAAATTATGTTTTTATTTACGTCAAATTATCAGTGCTCTTCGGATTTTCGTGGGCATTTGGAATTCTGGCAGCCATATTGAATTCCTTGGCCTTGTGGTATATGTTTGTGATATTGACGGGGTGTCAATGTGTCTTTATCTTTCTCACTTACTGTATTTACAAAAGGACTTGGAGATCAGTCAAAGACACTTAGTCAGAGAGAGGCTCCACACGCTCTGCAGATGTATCAGGGAAGTGACCCTAAGGCTCCATTGATCGTAACCAACTTTGCAACCAGCTTGAGATGAGGTTTATTATTGAAGATAACCCGGTACATGCTGACTAGATCAGTTGTCGTGACTGTCTGCTATTTTAGCTCCACGAGTGAAGCTGACAGCAGATTTAATAATGTACTACCGTACAGAGCTGCTAGGTCAGCTTCACGCACTCCTGGAATGATCCCAGATGAATGAGCCCGCTGTTCTACCTCAAGATCAGCCTTAAATCTTAAGTATTAAATTTTAAGTAAAACCCTGTCCTTGTAGATTTATGCACAAAGGAGTAAATCCTTGGTGTTTTTACGACAAGTCTTCGCCATGTTTGGGCTAAATTTCACACAATAATCAATATCATGTCACGTGACATCGTGATACCCCGGTGTCTGCATCACGTGGTTTTGTTTATTGGGCTTCCCCGACCATTGGCCTAGAGTCACACGCAGTGCAGGAGAAACGTCACAAGGTGCCGATTGGGAAGTGTATTCACTGTGGCTATCAATTTGCCACAGCATGGGGACATGTTCAAAGAATTTCTGTGCAACGACTTCTCAACAAATCAAAAAAACTGAGGGATTTTATTTTTAGCCATTGCTGTCGGGGTGAATTGAAGCACAGTGTGAAGCCCCTTCTATTTATAGCTTGACAGCTTGTGACGTTTCTAGCCGGAATCCAGGGTCATCTGGCGGTTACTACGCCATCCAAAAATGGCGATCAGCCCGTCGAAGTGAAGGCAACTTGTGCGCCGAAATCGTTTGATTTTGTCGTACATATTGGAGTAGGGGCAGTGTGTGTTACATCAACTGAACTACATTCGTGTGGCTATCAGCCTTCGTCATGACGTAGATCAGTCGTCGTGACTGTTCACCATATTAACCTTCGTCACGGCGTAGATCAGTTGTGGTTGCTTAGGATATCAGCTACTGTGACAGTCTTGGGGTATCCGGCAATGATAAATGTCTAGTGCTGAAGACAGTCCAGGATATCGTGACAGTCTAGAACGGCCGTGACTAGCTCATACCATCAGCCGTGACAGCCATACTCTTAACTAGGAGGATGCAGAGCATTAGATATCCTAAGACCTCGTAAATCCAACGATCAGTAGTGACTGCCTAGGATGTCACCCATGGTGACAATCTTTGGGTAATCGTATGACATTTTGAGTATAAATATCAGGTCTATGCGACTGTGTAGGATATCAGCTATTGTGATATCACTGGAATTACTACTGTCTTGGACATCGTTGCAAGGCCAATGGTGACTCCCTATAGGATATCAGCCAACGTGAGAATCCTGGTGAGGAGGGGAGGGGGAGGGCACGGGTCGAGGACATTAGCTGTGGAAATCTAGATTAGTCGTTGACAGAGAATCTTAGGCACTGTGGAGCTGCAGACATTGTGATAATCCTCCGCGATAATCACCAGTACTATACTGAACTATAAACGCAACACTTTTGTTTTTGCAATATTTCACAAGATAATGCTGTGATTTTTGTCATTATGGTACTGAAGGACGGTCAAGAGCAAAACCTCAACATCTGTGTACATTTCAGTCTCCAAAACCAAACCGTTGTCGATTTCAAGCCTATCCACTATTTTGACCCGTCAGACAGGAATGGCATTGGCATGCTCGACGCTGGCATGATCCTTTCAGCTGTCGCCAAAGCCCTTAACGTTAATGTTTCTACGATTAGTCGTCTCGAAGACGTCGTGAAGAATTCGGCCCGCCGACCGCTTGTAGCGACCCCCGAACAAGACCGCCATAATCGCGTCTTCCAGCTCCGCGACGGTTTCAGACCAGCCACTGCCACAGCTTATGAAACATAATACCCGGAGAGGCGATACTGAGAGAGGCGAATTTGCTAGCCCATAATCACTCCTTGGTATAGACCTTACCCTTGCTCCACGCCAGAGTCCGCGCCATTGGGTAACATTTCAGCACGGCAATATCCGTCCCCATGGTGATGCTGTATGAAGAGCATTTCTGCAGACAGAAAACGTTGAAGTACTCGACTGGCCAGCGAATTCACCTGATCAGTCCCCAACTAAACACCTGTGGGATGTCCTCGACCGGCCCTGTTCGTCGGAAACCTCCAGTTCCGGGTAACATCGTGAAGTTGCGTGTGGCCGTCACAGGAGTGGGAAAACATTCCGCAAGTCACATCAGGTCTATGCGTTAACGATGTGTAGCAGTGCAGCTGGCAAACGGCGGACATACTCGGTACTGAAGTGAGGAATTTCCCAAACTGACCCCTCCCGTTTCCTAATTTGCCTCAGCGTTGCCATCGGTTGTCCGTTTCCATCAGTTATGGGAATGTATTGCTAAGAGTCCATTTTATGCCACGTGAAAAACGGCATTGAGAAAAGTTTGATAACGCAGCGTAGTCTAAATATTGGGGGGGGGGGGTGCGTTTATCTTTTTTGTTCCTTATACAGGGTGCCCCGAAAAAATGTACTTACCCTTCGGCTTCCCATTGCTAATTTTTTTGTTTTTGCTTTAGGTGCAACTAACCCTAAATAATGGCAGACGTACGACTAACTTTTGAAGAAAGGCAGTTTGAATTAAGTGATAATGATAATTATTATTTATTGATTTATTTACTATTATTATTATGAGTAATGTCCAGTCAAAAGGTGAGTTCATTTTATGGGACACCCTGTATATACATATCACTTTTCTCACCAACTATTAACTGTATCATAACTGTTTTGGGCCCATTACACTCATTCTGTGGCGTTTACACTAACACTTCAACACGCACACTGGGATGCGAACCCCCTGGACATATCTGAACACATATATGTTAACGTCAGATCACGCGATGTTTCAGATATTACTGAGGCCAAGTATCTTCATGAGAGTAATGCTGGCAAATAGATCGATTAACGCTCTGTTCATTCAACAGCTATTTACGGCATAGATAAAGAGAGAAGTCGTCCACAAAATGGTAAAGCGTCAACAGAACATGGAATTGGGTCCAGAAAAATGGTAAAGGCACACGTTCTGACACGGGGAAATACGCAGCAGCTGGGACCAAACTCGAGATTTTGAATGCCTTGTATTGACCGCAACCTAATGTGTCATGCTCTTTGGTGGTTATGTCATATATGGGAAACATAGATGTGAGGCAGAGATTTTGCACAACAGCTGAGCTGGGTTATCATGGCGCTGATGTCTACACCATATGGCTGTGCCCCTGTGTTCAGGGCACACCGCATGGCGAGGTAAGAGCTCAGACTTTGCTATCTGGTTAAGGGGAGATAATAATGCCTGAGGTTTCCAATAACCCTGACGATTAAGAAGTTGACGCTTTCACTTCAGGAAATCTTTCCGTGTGGTTCAAATATGCGCTATCCCTGAAATCTGCCTGTCAATCACTGAACTCTTCCTGGGTTGGGTTGTGTGTGGGTTCATATCTGGCGTATAACATTTTCCATGAAGATCTTACTGGCTCCTAATGCCGAATTATGCATCACACTAACGGCTGTTTAAGAATTCAACGTCACATGGCTGCTGCATCACAATCATACATTGCACCTCTAGGTAGATTGTCGATCTAGTCTCTGGTCAAATCTGGAGTCCCATGCCAAAGGCAGTCTAGTGCCTTGCCGGATGACAACCTGCTGCAAGCTCCCAAGGTTCACTGAACCAAATTTAGGGCCTATATACGCACGTATGAGACCGCAGAGAATTTGTCTGTACATTCTGTAAACGTTTTCACGTTGATATGTAGTAGATAATTTTAATCAGAATATTTACCAGTATTCAGAAAAACCACGGATGATCGACTACCGAAAACGGCGTTCAACGAAAAAATAATAGGGTGATGGTTTATTTATTTATTTATAAAAGCTCACTGAGTGATGAATAGTCTTAGCAGCCTCAAATGATTAATAACTATTCACTCGGAATCTCGATTTTGTGCCTGCAATGCTTAAATGCTTAACAAGTCTATAACTGTGTATATCTTCAATGGACAGGCACTAACACCCTGGACACGCTGGTGCTGCTCAACCATGTAACTTTGTATTGACATATATAACAAATACAAGTACACTGTGATTAAATGTTGTCTAAATTATCCGTTCCAATATACTGTCTGATTTCTTACAAGTTACAATAATTATAGCTTCGGCCACATTATTAGCTAGCGTGATTAATTAGCACAGGTAGGACTGATATGAAGCTCTATGTCTATTCCAGGTGTATTTATGAATATACATATCAACATATCATGTGATTGTTAAGTACAGGTATATGTACGTTCACCAGCAGGCCGCCGTCTGTTGAAATAATGAAAGCTCCCTAACCGCCAACATTCCTTAAGTAAAAAGTCCCCCGTGTCATAAAAAGAACCGCTATAAACTGTGCGCAATGCGACAAATTCCCATGACGACGGGCCGGTGCGCGACCTGCAAACCGACCAATAGGAGGGTGCATCGATTGACGGACCGGGACGACCACTGCACGCGAGGACCGGCTTGCCAAATTTAAACCTACTTATCGAGTGATTCATGGGGTAGGCCTATGTGGAAAGCAGAAGTTTGAATAGGCGAAGTAAATAAACGACTGAGAGGTTACATGCAGAAGTTCATCGTACAGGGTCTGAGTATTGGCATGTCACACTCGACGAGTCCAGCTTAGCTGTACAAACACCGAGGACTATACAGTTCCCTCATAGTTTTCATACGTCTACCCTCACGCCCTCGACTCCATAACGTCTTACAGCCGTTGTCCGCGTGACCGCTGCACGTTGAGGAAGATTAGCATTTACGCTCTACCAAACCGTATGGTCAGCTAAAATCTGACACAGAAATTAAGACTCTTTTCTGAGTTCTACCGAAATTTCAAGCTCGGGTATGCTTTTGTTGTAATGTCGTTGAATGGTCACATTATGGTTAAGTAAACGTGTTACTGATGATATTATTACGCTAAGCTTCAGCAAGCTTTGGGTATTTAAATGCATACTTTGTCAGTTTGTTTTATATGAATGTATATAATGGAGTCATATGACTATATTAAATGACGTAATTTAATCTACGACATTGAGCTTACGAGCTGGTACAGAGATGCATTAGTGGGCGAGACATACATGGTTCAGTTTAAGGTGTGTGAGTCCTTTCCACTGGAGCTCGAGATGGAGGTTCAGTTCCAGCTAAAATCAGGATGTTTCTGTATTCCACCTCTCTGACTGTCTGGGGACTCTGTGGGTTATATGAGACTGACAGCGCCTGTGGCCGTTTTCTGCCCCCCACCCCGCTCGTTGTAAACCACTTATCTTTCAGCAATATGGCCTGACAAAATAAGTTCGTGAATAACCGCCCATGTTCAGTGGTTTACCCCATATAACTCGTTTTCCACTACCCCTGAAAGTGACCCCCACCGTATAAGTCAAACATTCTAGAGTATGCTTGGCGTTAAACAATCAAATAAATAAAAAAAACATCTGAACAATTAATAAGTATTACCTATATTGTGTAAATCGCACATGTATTGAAGGTTTGACATCTTAAAACTGAAAAAAAATTATCTGTTTATTAAATTTGAATTAGATATGTTGATTTCATTTCGAGGTGTATCTATAATTTAAACGAATATTTCCAAGAGTTTATTAGGATTTGTTCTGAGATTTATTCTGAGGATTTCACACGAATGTTGATCGCATATGAAAGTTATCAAACGAGTGGGGTTTGTTGCGAACAAACACAAAATTTTATCATCGAGTTTCATAACTTTCACATGCGATGGTCCCAAGTCCGAGATTCTGTTTATCACATAACTGGATCGGGAAATTTACGAGAAAACAACAGCAAAAATTTATATCACTTCTGGATACATATCACTGCACGTGCATGTTCCGCTTCAATACTGCAACACAGAACAGATGCCTCCGCAAAAGTAAAAATAGTTCAGTGAAAAAGTTTAATGTTTCTAAGGAATATATTTTATGTGCATAATCAAAGTCAAGAATATGTAAGGGTACTACAGAAAGAACCGTTTTAAGTGGCGAATTAGAAGAATTATTCGCATCTCTGTCTCCGCCAGCGCTGGGTTCTCGTCTCCCAAACCGACCATGCAGTGGAAAAGTTGCAGTCACGTGTGACTCGCGATTAATTAAAACTGTTCGCCAGAAAGGAGAAGATTTTGTGAATTCCGACGTGCACATGTATGGTATAGGACTGTTTCAACAGAGAGATGATGTTTTTTTCAAGTTGGCTATTTTTTTTGTGATGGTCTTAGTACAGTTTTCATAAGCGGAATGTTTACGGGAACATTGCCTATAATATTATACGGTCAGTGAGACGCTTGTTTTATGAGATAACAGTGGGCGTGAAATCGCCATTTCATCACTGAGGACCTCTTCTTTAAACATGCAACTGACCGCCAAAAATAAGGCAAATGCGTTGTGTTTGCTGCAAAATAAAAGCTGTTTGAAGGACAAATATCCTGTCCGAAAAAAAAACAAAAAGAAAATGTCATCTGCTCATTTCCCGACGAACTGAAACTTGAATATTGCCCATCTCTTCGCTTCAAGACCCGGTCGAGTAGTCAGTCATGGTATGTATAACTTTGAAGGGTGTAATCTTTCACTGTCGGCTTTCTCTTGACAGTTGCTTTCACCAGTTTATTACTTTCAACACCCTTATCCTCGGCGTAAAAACAAAAGTGCTGGTAAGTTGACGTGACGTAACGCGTAGGATTTTGTTTTTCCCACGCTCTCAGGCAATCAAATATTTCCAAAACTGTTATTACCCTAGGGTAATAAAAAAAATCTGTCATTTGCAGGCATGAATGAAGACGACGTCAGTTATGTGAAAAAGTCTGATCTATTAGCCCGCCATTGATTGTGCGTCAGGGTGAAACTGGTATGAAAATTTAAGCATTGCATTAACTTTATAGTCTGGCCTAATTGTCCACTGACAGCTCGGCATCAGGATGAGACTGATATTGATTGGTGATCTACGACATATTTCAATTATCCAAGTCAGATATTAACTGTAATCGACATGTAGCTTACAAGTATTTATCTGTTGTTGACTGGGAGTCGCCTTGATGGGACTTTTATTGACTTTAACTGATTTAATCATCGCGTTCCTGTTTATTTCGCAAGACCATTTTACTTGTATCACGGTGGTCAGACACGTGGATGTAAAACAAAAACTGGGCAGAGCCGCACAGGTACTGAGACACGTACATGTAAAACACCAAGATCGGGCGACTGGTCTTTTAGCCACAAATACGACCTTCAGTGATGACCGTGACCCGGTTTTCTAAATAAACACTGGTTATATTGTACATGTACACAGAAAACTTCCTAAGCCAATATACTAAACTGAATTGGTTCATGTGAATTAGACTTGCTGATATACCGAACGCCCTAGCATTTTAATGACAGCCCCCGTCAGTGTGTGTTGTATGCTTTATGTACAGATAAAAGCTTAACCTGCAATACACCAGGATCTCTATGTAGGTTAAGTAACAACATGAGTCGAGCCTTCACACGCACATGACATCATACCATTAAGCATGTGCGGTGGCTGTGTGGCTTCGCTACTGGCCCTTTAAATTCCAAGGAACTAAGGCAGACATACATTATATACATGCTGTGCTCACCCTGTGTAATCTTGCGACTTAAACATTTAATTAAAGCAAATGTTGAATGACATGACGCTTTTAGCACTACTTCAATGGTATTAAAACACGAATTCGACCAAGAACTTCGTCCACTTTACCCATAATTCTGGGAGTCAATAGAAGAAATCGCGCTACTGTTCATGCATGTACTTACTCTTTTCATATAATCTGCATCGATCCACCCGCAAAAATATACACTCATGTGCATTCCATATGAGCGAACAATGCGGCGCTTTAAACCTCCGGGTGGCACTATAAGCCTCAGGGCGACACTGTAAGCCTCTGGGTGGCACTATAAGCCTCAGGGCGACACTATACGTCTCAGGGTGGCACTATAACCCTCCGGGTGGCAAAATAAGCCTCAGGGCGACACTATAAACCTGTAGGCAGGACTATGACACTCATTATGGTGATATAATACATCCAGAATGTGGCGTTAGAAGCCTAAAATTAAGAGGCCCTGTAATAGCCTCAAGATGGCGTTAAAAGACACAGTTTTGCACATGTTTCATGTAAAGCCTTGCTACATTATTCATCGGTCACAAAAAGCGGGGATGTCTCCAACTGATATGTGTATTTAAAGTAGGCCTATATATGTATAGAACTGTATATAGTCTTTCAGCAAAGCATCTAACGCCACATGGGTACACCGCTTTTATTCCCTTGGGTTTTTCCTGTGTGTAATTTCAGGCAGTCTCTGATAACGCTCAGGTTACACGGACTGCTTATTTTCATACAAAGGTCAGTCTACCAATAATTGGTCTTTTAAATTGTTAACTGTGCATGTTGTAACATGTTGACGAGAGCACCTTGTCTGTCCTCTGGATCATATACGGATACTGTAATTCTGAAACATCTGAAAACACACTTAACCTGAAATAGCCTATAGATCGTCTATAGTCCGTTACACAATAAGATCGAGGTACATGCGATGCGCGTCATGTTACTGGTTTTGGCCTACATTACTTTGTCTCCGGTCAAAGACCCAATGATTAGCGACATCACGTGACGTCCTTGGTTGTCTCATACTGGGATCGGATTTTCTGTTCAGTAGCTGTTCAGCCACTCACTCCACAACCTTGTCCACAGAACTATGATCAGTTTCTCGCAACTGTGGACAAAGGGAGATTACTCGGTGAGGGCGGCGTAGCCTCACCAGCGAAGTAATAGGGGCCCTGCTTCATGGTGGCTTTTTGCCCGAGTCCAGCATGGACAAACGTAAGTCAAACACTACATAATTACAGTATTCACCTGCTTAAGCAATACTGTTTTGTTTAAGACAAAAACTTTGGGCCTGGTTTCACGAAATTTCTCAATATGTTTTTGGCTTAATTAAGCCCAACTGTTTTGCTTTAGCAATCTGATACTATAATTCTGTAGTGTTGGACTTTGGTAAATAACTAATGACGTAGAGAGTTTACAGAAAGTAGGAATGTTTGTGAAATCAGGACCAGCTCTTGAGGTAACGTAATCCAAGACCTCAATAGGTGGGTGGTAATATAACACATAGGCCTTGCTTCTAGTAGATCATTACTATTGGCATCCTGTTAAAACTTCCAATGTATTTTATCTCGAAGTATGCAACGGTCGTTCTGACAATGCCTTAGGTGATAGCGTGGGCAGCATCAACGCATTTAGGCCTATGATAATGACAGGCGTCATCTGGGACATAATTTATATAACTGACACGTCTATTTATTACGTACTAAACAAAGGTCTGATTCATTCTGCAAGCACAGAGCACCTTCGTGATGACCCATATGTAAGCTCATTCTGCAGGCAAGAAGCACTTTCGTGATGACAAATAAGCTCATTCTGCAGGCAAAAAGTAACATCGTGATGACCCATATGCAAATAAAGTGCATACACAAATACATATTTGTTTTCCGTTACTTTCTAAGGGTTTCTTTTCGGTTTTCTCTTTCAACATTCATGGAATGATAATGTTTTCCCAACGACACTATTTAACGTGTTACAGCCGGTTGGAAGTGTACCATGCACGTTTCACAATGAGCCGACCGCGAAGATTACATTCTACTTTAGTATTAGACGCTTGAAACTTCTAAATAAAGCAGTTTTTTCTTTCAAGGTAGCTTATAACACACGCCCAACTGCGGATAATAAATACCTTCCTGTTACAGGAATAATTTAAAATAATTTTGATCAATCAGAACGTATGGCTCTGTAAAACCCGATTAGTGGATATGACATGAAACGGACCCTCAGTCAGTATTCTTTCTTTTGAATGTACATAACACGAGTCAGATACGCCGCACGGATACGAACTCAACACGTTTACGGACGATTGACTCTCAACCTTGGTTGTAGTGCACAGATAACAACAAAGAGCTGTGTGCAGATTTTGGCTTCACAAACAGCAAGTCGAATACAGGTGGGCTGGATATCGCCTGATTCACGTCAATCAGCCAGCATCGGGTCGATAAAATGTCGGCCACTTCTGAAAGCTATATGAGCTTACGGCGATGAAACACATGTTTCTTAGAGAACGTCTACAAAATTATCGGATGATGTTTTTCAGATTTTTTTCAGTACAATTTACGTTACACTTCCCAGGTCTTTTCCTTTAAAAGCCTTAGAACGTGACACGTTGACGGAGACATAGGCATAATTGTCTGTTAGCGGTAAGCAGTAACAGATTGGTCTTGTTGTACAGCTACCATTTGCTTCGCTTGGCAGCATAATCATTTCCGTGCAAGGGTTTTCTCAAAAATAAAACGTATATTACTTTAAGTAAAGTCTCTCTGTGATAGATGTTTTACCCTGAATATCTCCTAAACAATATGTTCGGCTTCCCTGCAAATTTCTTTCCGTTGTGGACACTTGGCGTCTGTGATAAATCCTAGAAGTTAAAAATCATACCGTTTTATTTTAAAACAACAGACTACATTTGTGAAAAGTATGTTTCAAATTTCGTGCTGATTCCAGATGTGGTCTTCATTATTGTTGCCATTTTTTACAGTGATTAAAACGGAAATAAAGACTGAGGTGTTGCGTTGGGCTTTTTGGACCATATTGAAGCATGATGACGTCACCGATTTTTGGTTGTCCGCTGAGCATGCTTTAACTGTTATGTGTCCACATTAAATACAGATACAGGTGCTGTACTACATATATATTCAGAACGTAGACATAAAGCAATAAGAGGATGTTCTGCATCTAAAAAGAATCGGTGACGAAACTGTGCTTTAATATGATCGAAAAAGTCCACCGCAACACTTCAATCTTTATTTAAGTTTTAATCACTGTACAAAAAATGCCCCAATATAATGAGGACCATATTTGAAATCAGCGCAAAATTGCCTTTCAGATGGTGAGTATTTTCTAAAAATATGGACTGTTCATTTAACAGGATTTCAGTAAAACTGAAAAATGGCTCATTATTTTTACTTACAAATTTATGCTTGAACTGATGCTAAAGGTGTGGTTTTAGTGGGCCCTCATACAAAACCTTCTTTGTCCTGAGAGTTAAGATTATCAAAGGTCCTTCCGGTCGAAGTCTATAGCAGCATGTGACCAAAGTCCAAGACTAACAACGAATACTTCACTTGTACATACATGCGAATCTTTTGTAATTAGATACCACTGTGTGAAAATAAACATATGCAGAAAACTCTCAACGAAGGTGTCACACGTCCTACGGCGGTGTGGTTTTCATCAGAATCATGAAGTTACCCGAATGATTAAAGCGACCATTTTTGGAATTTAAAATAATCACCATCCTTGAGGGTGAATCCAGTTCAAACTGATCGTTGTTCTCTTTCAATGTATGAGTATAATAAGTTAGCAATTCATGACTTGCCTAAAACTGTAGAAATATACTTGAATGAAAGTTGTCCGAGAATATATTCTATTCTTTAAAATTTTGTAATTTGCATCCCCTAAAGCATTCGGGCATTCAACACACAAAAAAATTAATTTACCATAAGGATGAATTAAAGTCGTACTGAATATGCTCGCATCAACAATAAACACGACTAAGGGTCTTATTAAATAAGATTATGTTTCTCAGAGGGTTATTTCACTTAGACCCGGTAATGAAAATTTAGCAAAAATATATTGGTGGATAGTAAATAATTCAAAGGAATAGACGGAAGAGTTAGACTGATAAGATCCTTGGCAGCATAAACAAGTATCCATGTGGGATTTCACGACCATTCTATACAATCACCTTATCACGATTTCATCCATCACCATAAAATTTTAAAAACAAGTCCCGAATTCATAAATGCCAGAGCTCACATTTAATTTTAACTTTATTTATTTATTCACTTGATTGGTGTTTTACGCCGTACTCAAGAATATTTCACTTATACGACGGCGGCCAGTGTTTTGGTGGAAGGAAACCGGGCAGAGCCCGAGGGAAACCCACGACCATCCGCAGGTTGCTGGCAGACCTTCCCAGAGAGGAAGCCAGCGTGAGCTGAACTTGGACTCACAGCAACCGCATTGGTGGGAGACCTCTGGGTCATTACGCTGCTCTAGCGCGCTAACAAACTGAGCCATGGAGGCCCCTACTATTAATAACATAAAAGACTATAGCATAGCAGCAAAACCAAGACATGGACGACAGTGTGATAGTTGGCAAATAGTCACACGTAATTGGTGAAATCAGACCAGTCACCAGTTCTCCTCAGTAAGAGTTTTATGCTACCTTTTCATCAGAAATCCTTAAACAGTAGTAATTTACAAGCCCCCTACCACTATGGCTGAAGAAGAATTGTGCCCCCCCCCCAAAAAAAATGGTATTAATTACAATTTATGAGACGTCAATAGTCTAGTATTAACCAAGTGGTGTGTTGTAAAATCATTTAATAAACAGTACATTTTCCATTCCTGGGATTCTGTGCGGTTTAAAGAACTTCTCGAATGTGGACTAATAATATCTACGTGTAATTCGACACCGCTATACATCAACAAAATAAAGGTGTCCCTGTGGATATATCATAACTGCGCTTCCAAGTTTGCACATCTTTATTTAGTCCAATATAAATGCGACTATAGGCAGGAAAACTTGAAAAACCATGAGCTTAATAATGCCCGCAACTTTCTACTCCCCAAACGTTGTATAGACATGCATAACCCTTATATAAACGAAGCAGCGAAGGAAATGCGTATGTAGATGCCCCAGATGGAACATCTTATATTCGGATTTATACGTATAGGGGAAAACGCCCAAGGTTTCCTCTCGCGTCGATTGCATGAGAAGAATAACGAATATATATTTAGACATAGAATGGTAATATCCAAGACAACCCTGTTGTATAGTGTACGTGCCTCTCCTCAAGTTGCATATTTCATAGATCTCATGCTAATATCTACGAAATCTACCCACGTCATAGAGCATCGCTGCTGAGCTTTGAAACTTTAAAATTTCTTGAATGTTGTTAAACATACATTACCATTAATGACAATATACAACCATAGAGTTCAAGATTAATGGTTACAAGCTTTGTAGGTAGCGTAGTGTAATTAAATTGCATGGAGCAGCTTTAATGTTGCCGATGAGTTTACATGGATAATTGTAATAAAAGCATAATTGGGATACTTGGCGTATCTTTAATTGTTTTATAGCGGGATATTCTGTATAATGTTTATATGAGCTTTCAACGTTTAAATATCAAGGGTTATTATATATTACATTACACAGTTTTGGTTTGTCGACATCGCTGAAAACTTTTGTGTATTTTTACTTTCATTTACGGTAACAATTTTAACATGAAAATTATATTCATATTTAATGAAATATAATTGTGATGCTAAATTTATTAATGGAAGTAATCATTTGGATACAGTTTTATCGTTTTACTCTCATCTACCCTAAAAAACGCAAAAGGGTTGTATTGAGTATATGATTAAGTCTGCATACATGACTGGTGTTTAACGCCGTACTCAAGAATGTTTCTCTTATACAACGGCGGCCCGCAATGTGGCGGGAGGAAACGATCTTGCGCAGGTTGCCGTGAGACCTTCCCACATATATCTGAACTCACAGATATACCGCATTGGTGAGTATCTTCTGGGTCCGCCACGGAGGCCCCCAACATCGCGAATAAGGATCATGCCGTGTATGTTTAAGATAGATATGAAATACGAAATTATGACAATAACTGGCGCAATACTCGAATTTAAGTCGTCTGCTCTTAATTTATGTGGTTCGATTGTGACAATTACAATCCCTCAGATGACAATAACTGGCGCAATACTCGAATTTAAGTCGTCTGCTCTTAATTTATGTGGTTCGATTGTGACAATTACAATCCCTCAGACTATACAGTACAGTCTAGAGGTAAAATCGAAAAATGTATGCAAGCAAGTCGCCACATACAGTGGCAAGAAACAGTGAACTAGAGGTGACCATGAAGTGTGCTTCTTATCTTTCACGTGAATTTCTATACTAAATACTGAGCTCATAGCATGTGCTGAAATAAAGGCCCGCGGAGGTTCAACGATTAAGTAGGCCCGACTTGACACGAAACCAAGGCTTAAGGCCGACATAACATCTTCTTCTCAAAACCATTTTTTTTTACACATTTCTAACGTGAAAACTAAGACATCACATGCAAGATTTGTTCGTCTTAGACACCAAGAAAGTGACGGTAGTGGAGCCTGACAATGTGTTTACATGTTAACCATTGAATATAAGTTCCTTCAGCTCTTAGACCTACCGCACAAAATTGTTCTCTTTTTGGTCTACAAGATTTAGACAAAAATATGCATGACTTACCTCAACGCTGTCTTGCGCTAGGATTTTTACTATCCGATTCTGTCCTGGTGGCGTCTGTGTCAAAGAACAGCGCACCTGCGTAAACGCCTCTGACAGGTACTGACAATGGTTCATCTGCGCTTGAATCCGCGTGATCGTGACACTTAGCAATTAAAGCCCCAGCTTCTTCAACAGTATGCAGGCCAGTTTCGGTCGAATGCCCCAATGCATCTAGATGCAGTACAGTATTATATACGCAGGGGGTTCTCATTAATTCAGTTAGTTTAATACACCGGCAGCTCACCTGTTCTGTTTTTCATTTCAACACAAAGGATTCACTTAAAGCATTTACATAATTTTATATAGTTGGGGCCTCAAGCACAGAGTGTTCCTATCGGGGAATGTAAATTGTTAGTTAATGCGTTGTACATTTAACATTATATTAAAATTGCCTCATGCTACACAATAGCACAATGTTCTAATTCTTTGTCATATGCTTGATAGTGTACAATGTCGTGAGTAAAATATCCACACCAAGCGTATAATTCGGCTAAGAAGCAGACTGTTTAAACAGAGTATGACACCAGGAATGGTTTCTGATGGACTAAGCATCCTGGGGGGGGGGGGGGGTGGTGCCTGGCATTGTTATCACGTGACTCACGTATTAAATAATGATGATACAACAGCTTTTTGAGAAATTCTTGACTTTCGTGACGTCTAATAAATTGCAACATCATCACTGCAGTTTTCACTTAATTTCGCCTAGGCCATGGCGGTAAGGAAAATATATATCGTTACTTTTTAAACACTTTCATGGCCATACAGAATAAATGAGATGACAATACGGTCTTTGAGTAATTCTATGCCATTGGGTGACCTATTATAAATTGCGTTTATTATCACTGCCTGTATTAGCTTCTATACTTTATAACTCTATACTTCCGCCATGGTGCGCATGGGCGTGTAAGTTGCCACTATTTAAGCATTTACGTGAACAGTTAGAATAGCACTTCAAATGAGATCGCCTGCATGACCAGATGCCTGATTCACAGGTTACAGGTAACCGCTTGCAGCTATCACACTGCGGTCGCTGTTCTGGTTTTACTCATAAACCGGATTTCCGTTGGTGAACTAAAAGCCTCCAAGATCTGGTCTTTTTCCATTTTTTTTCACGTGTTTCATTATTATGTATGATGGTGATACTCCACGAGTAACTCTAGATCAGTAACGAGTCATAAATTGCAATTATCCTCACTACATATATTATTTAACCTAATTCTACATCTTAAAGAAGCCATGCTGTGTAAATTGCTATTATTTACTTATTTTGGACTGTTTTTTATTTATTGATTGATTTATTTATTTGTTTCATTGTTTGTTTACGCTGCAGCCAGGAATATTTCACTTATACAACGGCGGCCAGCAATATGGTGGGAGGGAAGCGGACTCAGCCGGGTGGTGGGTGGGGACGTACAGTCATCCGCAGGCGGCTGGAGGACGTTCCCCCGAACAGCCGGGGGGGGGGGGTGCATGAGCTTGACTTGAACTCGCAGCAATACAATAAATCCTTGATAGCGGTAGACCGAGAGCTATCACACTCTCGTCGCGGCTTTGTTTTTTCTGTGTATGCTATAGTGTTTTAAATTGTCTTCCTGTATCAACCAGTAGTCTACCAATAATTCTACACCAGCGACCTTGATTACATGACATTAAAATTCACTGCAGGGATTTGGTACATAATTTTGTTTTTTTAGCCATTTTATTAGGAGGGTGTGTAAGTTGCTATGTTTTACGCTGCAACATAAAACATAATAAAACTCTGCAGTAAACTGACGAGAGACTGGAATTCACTAGTTTCGTGTGACCGCTTGCCAACCATCACTTTACCTGTAGTCTTACTCTCCATTCTGTGTTGTCTTTGGCTTCTAATGTACTCGTGTGCTTGTGGATTGTCCCAGTAAAACAGACAACCTTGCTTTAATCTCTCCTACCTTAATATATACAGCGGGTATATAGCTCTCTGGTGACGTTCTGTTTATACTTATGGCCAGTCATTAACCGGTACTATAGTGCGTCATTACAAAGAATATTTAATATTGGAGTTTTTAAATAAATTTCCTCGGTATCAACATAGTATATTAGGGATGCTTTACTTTATAAGTTGTCGTTGATGAAAATAAGTATCTGACTATCACTTTAACTGCAATTGTTTATATATCCGACGCGGTCATTTTATATACTTAGCACGATGTATTTGACCCCTGGCGCGTTACGAGTGCTTCATAACTGTGAGGAGAGTATGCATCGTGTGGAATCGCCTCGTAGGAGACATCAACATGTGCAAATATAGCGCAACGGAGACATATATCTTTGATATAATTTACATATTGACAGGGTAGCTTACGCACCAAGCACACTCGTTGTGACTTTCCAGCATCATTGAACTGAATATTGCTTTTCTTTACAGGACTCCGTTTTAATTTCCTACTTTATGTACTTTGCTATTTCTTTGCTGGTTTATGTTGGTTATGACCATTATATTTCTTTATTTTCGAACTGAGACAGCTTACAAGTGAACCTGAGGCGCCCCATGCTCAAAAGTTAGAATACAAGTGAGAAAACCGAGAGAGTGACTATGAAAACACATGGTGTATATCTCGCAAAACACTGACAATAAACCAGTCGTATTCATATGATATGACAGATAAAAATCGAAGTTGATGATATAATCCTTACCTATGGGATCCAGTAAAGCGCATACTAAGTTATCTCCCTTGTACCGCTCAGACGGAATTTCCTTCAGACCGCGCATTTCGTCGTACTGAGTCATCACCTGTGTTAGCGAGAGCCGAGCACGTCATCACGTCACCAGTAACAGCGCGTCCACGCTGGACTTATCCGAAATGCTCGATAACATTTATCCATCTGCACAACTTTTATCTAGCGGAAATTACAAGAAAAGTCTGATTCTCTTTTATTGTTGTCCATCTTAAGAATATCCACGAGTCGATTGATCTTAATTTAGACACACGTATCCATACTCTGTTACAGAAATTAATGCTGGAGGCAGAATTAGTTTAGCTACCAAAATCGGATGTCACTTTCTTCTACATTTATGTGTATGATGGGTGTTTAACGTGTGACTTTCATCCGCCTAAAACATTCATTGCGTCTTTTCGCCGTTGAAAACTGTTGACTCCTCCTCTCTACATGAATCTTTCCCAGGTTTCACATTTTATGTATTTTCTTGGCGGTTTGTGTTATTTTCCGTTTTTGGAAACTCGTCTTGCGTTTATTGACCTGGAAACAGGAAGGCAGTGTCAGTTGGATTTAACCGCACAGCGATGGTATTGGCGAGAGGCTGTGTTAGCACGCTAACCATGGTATTGGCGAGAGGCTGTGTTAGCACGCTAACCACGGTATTGGCGAGAGGCTGTGTTAGCACGCTAACCACGGTATTGGCGAGAGGCTGTGTTAGCACGCTAACCACGGTATTGGCGAGAGGCTGTGTTAGCACGCTAACCACGGTATTGGCGAGAGGCTGTGTTAGCACGCTAACCACGGTATTGGCGAGAGGCTGTGTTAGCACGCTAACCACGGTATTGGCGAGAGGCTGTGTTAGCACGCTAACCACGGTATTGGCGAGAGGCTGTGTTAGCACGCTAACCACTCTACCATGAAGGCCCACACATGCATATAATCGCATAAATGCATATACACTGCGAAATGTGTTGATCTACCATGGTGAAATTGCTTAACCGTTAACCGAGATATCTTTGGTGCCCGATGTTGAACGATTTCAGATATGGGGTAGGCCAGAAAGTTCTACCGGATCACGTTTTCAGTGCAATCAGGTTAGAAAGTTACACATGATACCTAAGTATTCCAGGGGAAATGGGTTAAATGAAGCCATATACACGTGATCAACCGTGCAACAGGAGCTATAACATTCTGAAGAAATATCCAAATACCGTGCATAACTAACTGCAGACTATTTTAGACCAGTCACGTCTGAAATTTGCAATTATCATCACTCCATTTTTCTTGACCTAGCTTAGGCTGTCGGCTAGGGCTTGTGTAAGGTGTTGATCTTTACACACTTACATTTCACCAGTAACAATCCCACTGCCTTGGCTACTCTGGTTTTACTCGCTACATGTTGACGAATGTTGGTTTCGACGTCTAGATTTCTATTTATGGACATAACGCAGTACATGTATATACGCATTACATAATAGTGCCAGTATTTGCGTGTGTCCACGGAAACATGAGGACATGCATACACAGATATACTGCATAAACAGCAAAACAAATAAATGTAAACTCTATGTGTTGAAGGCATAAAATAAATTGGGATGTACACATAACGTCGATAAGTACTGAATAATTTCTGACAAACCAATCAGCGCCATGGTTAGGAGTTTGAAATTCTGCACTAGTCATAGTGCTCCACCCTTGCTTTATATTGTTATTGAAGGATAAACAGCACTTTGTATGTAATGTTGTTTAAAATGTTGACTTGTCCATTTCCGCTATAAGTCAGGCGGGTTCTATAAATGTAGTTTTGAAATAAACCAATCATACCTTACCTTTCTCAACTTAAAAAGCCAAGGTCAAACTGTATTGACAATATGTGTGAAGCAATCAGTCTTTTAGTGTGTATGACTTCATCACGCGGGTCCGCTAAATTGATATTATGTATCTGTAAAACAATTGTATATACAAGTACGTTAAAAAAAACTCTTGTAACAAGATTACGTCGTGCATTTACACTTGACTGATCATGCACCTCGTAAAGGACACATGACACTTCATGTCTTCCTGATCGCGCTAACCGGGCTAACCGCCTCTGAGTGCTAGTCATGTGTGCATACTACCGAACAGTGTGCGCCCTAGTTAAATGAAACACACTGTAGCGGCCACTTTTCAAATTCATTCAGTCTCAGCTGCACGAATACCGGGTGCCTTTCTCTATTGGCCAGCAGTATATTTACACGAGGAGCGACCAACCAAGCAGGTTTAAGAGATCCAGGGAAGGTGTCGTCAGTCCTGTAGTTCAAAACACGACCCAGATTTGCTTAACACTCCGCCAGCACGGACTACATTTCCGCCCAAGTCGGTGGCGAGACGAAGGGAAGACGAACTGAGTAAAACGGCTCGATCTCATACAGTCCTCCATGGTAAGTGCTCTTAGTACTATATTTCCAACCACCTGAGCGGGGCGTAGGGTGCCGAGGGAGGGATGTAGGTACGTGGGGAAGTTGCCCGTGGGTTAAGGAAATGTGTAGGGCTGGTAGCATAGATCAGTCCATAATGTAGAACGAGCGCGCGTTATGTTGACCGTACAGGTCGCCTGGCCTGTCCATGGATGCACACGACTCATAGCCAGGTGGCTCACAATGGGTTTTCGTACAGTCACAGGTAGCAGTGTAGCAGGTTTGTGGGCCGTATGTGGTGTTAAAGTTACACTGCACACCCTAACATGGCTACATACACAGGATACAAAAGAAACTGTAACTTATAAATGTTCCCTGTGCTGGATCGGGTAATTTAGGTCACTGTGGGTTATAACTGGTAAAAGCCAGCTTAAGAATTTAGGTGGTTCAGGTGACGATCAGGTGTTCTGATCTCATGAAAGCCGGTTTTTTTGTCTGGTGTGTGTACCTGGGCGTGGCACAGGGGTGGCGAATTTCACCATATATTCAGACCTTTCAGAAATTTGAATCCAATTATTTTTATTAATTTATGCCAGACAGGGTTTAAAGTCTTTTGCTGCTATGTGTGAATACTGACAATGGTGTCTGTACACATATTTACAAGGTTACAAATTTAGATGTCTAATTGTAAAGGAGCCCCGACGATATTGATCACCCAGATGTAGACATGTTGTAAGTTTGACATTATATATATCCTTATTTCTACTAAATAATGTAAACCCTCATCACAAAATGCACTCGATTTACCTTATACACGTGCTGACCAAGTCGATCAGTATCTCGAGTGTACAGCCTTTAACGTTAACCGCAACTGATGGTGACATAATACCCAGTATCGCACTGTATGGTGCATGTGGTACGCCCAGTATTTAGCACCATAGAGACTTGATACATGTCTGCACATAGATCGTCACAGCAATATATAATTTGTTTCCTGTGCAAAGGAAGTTTATGAAATACTACCCAGGATTTTATTCTGTTTTAGCCACACAAACGGTATGCTTAATATAGGCTTGGGTTCGTGTAAATATTTGATGCAAAACAGCTGCATGTTAGTAGTGTGGTATTATGTACGGCTGAGCCCTTTATATACTGCAGGACGATTGCTGTATGTATTGCAGTGTGTAATGCGCGTAGTAAACGCGCTGTGTGAAGCGGCCGGTGTGTAAAACGTATATCCGCATTGCGGAATTATTGCCCCTAGTGGTATATATGTAGGTATGCTGTGACGCGCGATGTGCCTGTTTAGCGTCTAGCACAATGGGATAGGGCGATGGCAGCGAAGCGGGCTAGAATACATGTAAAACGCCGGCTTTATGAGTAATATGATGCGAGGCATTTGTACAAGATAGCAGAGGAAATGATAGTATATGGCGATGTGGATGGGGGGGGGGGGGGCATATACATTTCTACAAGGCATTAAGGTGAAAGCACCTAAGCCTAGGATCTGCCCGCTGTGACGACTTAATGAAATCCCCTACATCAGTTTCGTCCAGGCTATAAATGAACCGAGGTCTTGGGCAGTACATTATAGAGAGGGAAAAGGTCACTTAAACCGCATTTTTTACACTGAACTTGTATAAGAAATGATACACACGTGAGCTCTGTACCCACTACAACTGCCACTAGGATCACGTCGCTTACACACACATCAGCCGGTGTACAGCTTATTAGTTTTATATTAGTTGCATTGGCCTTATAATGTCCAGTTCTATGGAGCTCCTTTCCATACCTGGACACGAAGTCTGGACAGCCCCTGCATCAGTCCTATCCCGTAACTGAGGAGGTCAGGTGTTCGAGTACAGCCCACTGTTCACTTTACGTAATAAGAATGTCGTTTGACAACGTGCGAAGTCCTGCCTCCCCTAACTACCACCCCACCCATGCACACTGCACACCCCTGACTGCACGCACAAACATCACCTTAGTGAAATCCCCTCCCCGTTGTAAACCATCCATCGATTATTTTGTCAAGCGGTTTGACCTCAAGACTCTCTTCCTATGCACCCGACATCAGGAATTTCCAAGTGTTGCACATTTTCGTATCGTAGCGGCCTTTGAGGGAATAGAAAAACACTCGTCGGTTTCTAGACCAGTGACTTCTATTATATTGCATTTAACATCACTGTTAAGTTTTTTACCTAACTGACCTTTATCTGGTGGGTGAGGGCGGATGTGTAAATTGTTACTTTTTAAACTCTTACGTGAATAATGACAATAAAACCCTGACTGATGTAAATTGACAAGAGGTGTAATTTCACCGGTAAAGTGTGACCATTTTCCAAATATATAACCAGAGTGATTTCTTTCAACTGTTGAGTGTTCGGGATGAGTGCAGATATCTTGAGGTCAATGCTGAGAATTCATAATTGAAGCTGACATCATCAGGTCACAGCTGACAAGTGGGAATCAAAAGTGACATTTATGTACCACAGCTGACAGTTTAGAATCAAAACTTGGATCTTGAGGTCACAGCTGACAGTGAAGCTTAGATCAAAGGTTACATCTTGAGGTCACAGCTGACAGTTTAGCTTAGATCTTGAGGTCACAGGTTACAGTGTAGCATCGAAGCATATATGTTGATATCACAGCTGACTTGGGAATCAAAGCTTACATCTTGAGGTTCACAGCTGACAGTTTCCATTCAAAGCTTGGACCTTGAACTCACAGCTGACAGTGAAGCTTAGATCAAAGCTTAGATCTTGATGTCACAGCTGACAGTTTAGAATCAAGACTTACATCCTCAAATCACAACTGACAGTTTCGATTCAAAGCTTACATCTTGAGATCACAGCTGAAAGCGTGGAAAGCTTGGATCTTGAGGTCATAGCTGACAGCTTAGAATCAAAGATTGGGCCTTAAGGTCACAGGTGACAGTTTAGAATCAAAGATTGGATCTTGAGGTCACAGCTGACAACTTAGAATTAGAATAATAGACTGCAGCATATTCTGGAGAGTAAAATCAGAGCAGTGACTACCGTTGGCAAATACTCACACGTAGCCCGTGAAATTCGACCTCTTGTCAATTTGTCTTAGTTCAGGTTTTATCCGAACTATTCATGTAAATGTACACAAGTAACAACTTACACACCCCCTATAGCACTATGACTTAAGCAGAATTAGAGATATCTTTATCTGTATTATGAGATGTCTCTGGTGTAGAGAAATGCTGTGTTGCCGTCACACTTAATAAATCACCACATTACCAAAAAAAAAAAAAAAATGCAATGTGTCGGGAATGCATTTGAACAGAATATACATGTTTCAAGCGGGTTAAAACCTACTATGTCATATAAGTGGAAATTGCAACGATAATTCTTTATTGTTTTTTGTTTCAGGCGATACGACAGACCGAGCAGCAAATGGCAGGTAGGTTCAGTGAATGCCACAAAGTACAGCGACAGGGTTCAAATCCTTCTTTGGCCCCTATGGTCGAGTGGTTGTCGTGCTAGCTCAACACAATAACGCCGAAGCCTCTCACAAAAGTGTTTCTCTGTAAGTTCAAGTCCAGTCCATGCTGACTTCCTCTCCGATCGCACGTGGAAAGGTTTCGGTTTCTAAGGGGCTCGGTGGTTTCCTCCCAGCATAATGCTGGCCACCCTCAGACAAATGAAATATTCTTGAGTACGGCGTAAAACACCAATGAAATAATTAAATAAATAAAATCCTACTCGTATTAGCTTCGTCTACAGTTTATGTGCCGAAAGTGCTCGACACGGCATGGGAATGTAAAAAATTTGCTGATAGTTTCTTAATTGTGTTATTCAAGTTGACAGTGTTGGTTAATGGGATTTTTTATTACATGGAACATTTGTGGACGAACTTGAACCAAGGTCTCACTCCCAGTCGTTCTGCTCATGTGTAACCCACTATAGGGTGGAATGTAAAACCAGAACGTGGACGACACCGTGACCGTCAGCTTATCTCTGTTAGGGTTTTGTACTAACTTGCTATGTAAAAGATTTAAATAGTATTAGCTTACACCGCCCAGAATGGTTCAAGCAGAATGGCAGTTTATGAGAAATCCATGGTATTGTAGATTTCCTGCTATGTGGGTTAGTTGGTGACCTCATGCACATAACTGCCCTGTTCAAGGGCGTTATATTACACAATACACTAGCGACTGGTTTCCAGCAAACTTCGTTGTCTTGGTTTCTATACCATATTTACTCACACTGGCTGATCGCGCACTCGTACCTTTTCCTCAGACGATCACCTCATAGCAGAGGTTTCTGTCTGCTGAGCCCCCGGGCTCTGCCTGGTTTCCCACCACAGTGCTGGCCGCCGTCGTATAAGTGACATATTCCTGAGTACGGCGTAAAACACCAATCAAGTAAATAAATAAGTAAGGTGACCGTCCCTTCCCCTTGTAACACTTTTTGACGTTTTTGGACAATGTTATACCATGTATGTTCTTGGGACTATGATAGAGAACCGGTAGATCGCTATCATAATATGGTATCAAAATAGACACCGCGTGTAATAGGCTTGCTTCTATCCAACCTGTAATAATAGTTCAACAAATACACACTAGCATGTGTATGAAACAAACATATATGACCAGATGACAACACACGTGCAGTCATTTTGAAGCGTAAAGAAGTTCACACCGCAAGTTTATTTATGCATCTGGTATGTTACTTTGCTAAGAGAGACCGGTGATATACCATGGATCTGATGCAGAAGACTTGCAGACTCACACCTATCTTTTGGTCTAACAAGGAGTCTGACACAGGAAGTCGACAATTTACAGTTTGGAGCCTTGTGGGATACAGCTCGCGATGTTTGTTTATCTTATGTAACGACTTCATAGGTAGTTGGGGTGATGTCAGACGCCTGATAAAGCCAGCAAATGCCACATAATTATGCAATCTTGCTCTCAGGTTATACTCTCTGACAGTATCACGAGGAGTTGTATTAAGAGTGAGTGTTCTTTGCTTAATTTGGACTAATGAACGCTAGGTTTCAACTTGAGAGCATATACACATCAGTGAAAACCCTAATTGATGAAGTCAAACTCGATGCACCCTGAACTTAGATATCCGCGAAATGCCTGATATTTATGGACATTTGTATTCCTTCTGCATGGGTTACTGGATAAGAAGGTCGTGGCATTTTAGTGTTGTTACCCAGTGGACTTGCTTAGTCTCTGTGAGGACATTAGGGCAGTCGTTGTGGAAGTCCTGTAGTGGCTCCTTTGTCCAGCAGAGATGTAGGTATCCCTGAACTCATCATCTGTAGAACTTCACTTAGTATTTATTGATAGACTGAACTATCTGAAGACGTCAGTACGCCGATGTGCCAGGTCACTTTGCACACTTAAGCTCCTGTTTGAAAATGAATATTATCG